>PNEQ01124570.1:0-48420 GCA_003012365.1 Medauroidea extradentata | reverse complement strand
CTCGTATCGGCTGGTCAAACACATGGTCCTCGTGAGATACAATAAATCCACCCATGCCATACACAAATCTTACAAATAATTTGATTTCCAAAATTTCATCGTGTGTATAGGATCACAAAAATTGCCCCATCTCACTGATATACATTTGTCAAACATTGACGATTAATTTGTAGAGGTCCTCATAATGACATTAAACTCGACGGTCCTCAGAAGATACGCTAGTCCCGTATAGGTGTGTTGGTGTGTGTGTGTGTGTGTGTGTGTGTGGACAGTGAATAGAGTTAAAGTATGATATTTTGGTCATCACGTAACGTCCAGGTCTTAAAAGAGCTAGGGAGAGGTGACACGATGCGAGGATGGAGCGGCGTGGGAATGAAGGTTAAAGGGAAACTGTTAGATCCCCAGAATAGCCACCGACCAGTTACATCGACAGGCACGATTGCCACGTGTGAAAATCTGGAGACCGACTTCGTCGGGAATCGAACCCGGATCACATTTCTGAGAGACGAGTGTTATAGCCACAGTGCTACCGTGTAAGTGTGAGTGGGTGTTTATGTGTTTGAGGTAAGTAATTACATAACATGCTACACAGGAATGTGTTTACGACGCTGCTCGGTAACGAAGTACCCTCAACACTATCTACAGCGGAAAATAACACTCAAACTTAGCAGTTATCTTTTGAAAAAATATTATTATAAACAGTAAACACTTCACATTGATGTCCTTGTTACGTGGCAATAAAACTGTCCTCTAAATATTCAAAATTATATATATAATTTCATCAAAACAATGACGTTAATTATATTGATACAAAATTTCCATTGCAATTGAATTTAAATAAATCCTATCGAATTTATAATTGTTTATCTCAAGTAAATTAACTAAGACAGTTTCTTGCTGTGGTTCCTATAACAAAGAAAGTATAATATAAAAAAATATAAAGGAAATGATTTTATGAATAAAAGGTTTGCTTGTTTTTACATAGGTGTCCATGTTTATAAATGAACGTAGGCCTACAAACGCACAAAAATATATGAACAGTATATTTGTTCATATGTGTACTTTTAGGTGGTGTTGAGGATTACACCTTTACAGCGGACATTACTATACAATACATTGAATACATCATTAAGTATGTGAAAATATGTTATTTATTGTGTAGAAATTGTTTAATAAATATAAATATTTGACATGCGGCTTGTTTGCGGCTTGGTTTTTACAACCACACGAATATAGCAAATTTTGTCGTATTGCCACATAATGTTAGTTAGTAATTATATTATCGAATAAAATTCGCGCTTGTCTGTCCATATACATTTTAATAAATATTGACTATGGCTACACTGTTAATCCTGGATCAAGAAAAATTCATATCTGTAAGTATTAAAGTCAATGTGGAAATATATCATTTGTGAATTATACATAAACGTGTGAAAGTATTATTTGAGTATTTTGCATTGCTATTTAGTTAATACAATGTAGAGAACTGCATTATTAGATTTCTAGTAACATTGGCATTTAAGAACTTCAATAACGCAGGAAGTTATATTTTGCAAACTTCAATATAATTATTATTAACGGTAGCTAAAACCGGAAAACAGGTATTGCTTCATCATGATGTAATATTATTAATGTAAATATTTGTGTCAGCCTAGTTTTCTACCAATTTACACCCATTTGTGTAATTAAGAGTTATTTAGAATCATTTCTAACGCAAACACAATTTACACTACTTATTTATTCTTTATATCAATTGAAGAAGATTCCATGTCGTTATTGTTTTGTTGAATATGACGCACAGTTACTGTCTGTTTCCCAGTGATATTTACCATATGGTGAGGTATTAACTGTAACTTTTATAAAACTATATGGTAAAATACTTGTTTTTGCTATCGTGTTACTGTATCTTTACTTTCTTCCAGCTGACACCTGTTAGAATCCACGCGTCAACGTAATTGCAACACTTACCATACTCGAGTGAGAATTGCTATTTTACAAAATTTTCCAAGTTTCTGCTCATAGACAACTATGATATCTCTTATTGTTTACTACACTTACATGAGATCACTATTACATAAATATATTGGCAATACAAATATAACTTTGACAAAAAATTATACGCATAAATTACCGTAAAAGGAAGGGCGGGAATGGGCGCGTGGGGTAGTTATAACAATATTATAAACAACATGTACAGAGGAATTTTTTATGTTGTTAGCCAAATACGACATGCATCAAAAGCAAACGAAATATAATTTAACTTTATGCAGGATTACTTCTTACTAAGCTGACTTGACTTTTATGCAATTCGTTAATCGTGGGTAAATATCTTAATTCTGGAAGCCAATTATGTATTTTCCATACTTTACAATATCTGGGAAAAAAATTTTCGAAATATAATTATGCGCGGTGCACATTTACTAAGTCCTTTACTTGATTTTAATGAATATGTTTAATTTTTTTTTATTTCATTTTCAAATGTTTGGTCTTGTTAACAGTATTCACACTTTGACATGTGTCATGTAAATCTTTATCGAATTTGAGCAAATATGTTACAAATGTATTTATTAGTAAGCCACTTCGTTCTTTTATGCATTTTGTTTTTTTCAAGTTAATATCTTTTATCTGGTGGAATTTGAACATTTTGCGGAACGCACGGCGTTTGTTTAAACGTTTTTCATAACACTAAATAATTAAATAACCATTTTTCTGAATGTTATCAAAGTCTGTATACTTTTATTGCTTTAAAAAATTGTGATGTGACCTTATGTATTTCGCTAGTACTTGTGTTCGAAAGAATTTTTTGAATATTTCTATTATTTCACGGCTCTGGCAAAAGCCCGCGGTTTTCGATATGGAAAATCAGCCGAGATGATCGTTTTGAGAGCGCTTTGAAATCTCCAATAGCAAAAACTTTCTCTTATTAGTTAACTAGAGTAGTCAGTGCTGTTTGATATCTCAAGCCAATGTTAGGATCGCCTTTCTTAATGAGTTTCAATATCTGAGGAAGTAGCCTACTACAATGAATGCCATGCGTAAATACAAAATGTTTAATACTCGTATATCAAGAACTATTGGACTGATAGAGAACAATATGAATATTTATACATTTTACTATCCAACTATGATTTATATAGCCTCTATTGTGTACTGTTAAACGTGTAATAAGATGGCGAGAAAGTAAATTAGTATACGGTTTTATATATATTTCTACACGTACGAAATAAATTGTAAATTTATTATCAATTTGCCCCCACGTTGAGAAAAGGAGATTTCAAAGTATTGATGGTGACTTCTTGGTTCTTTCATAATTACAAGTAAGATTGTTTGCATTTTTAAAATTTTTATGTAAAACATTTTATATTTTTTTATGTGAGTGAAAACGAGTGATTCAAAGAAAAATATTGCCATATTTATTTAACACATTTTTTTCTATATTTTACAAATACTATCTTACATATTATAAGATTGGAACCCCTTAGTTTTACTTAAAAGTAATCAAACAGCAACGGAATCCTTAATAAAGGTTTCTTAAGTTGTTTACTTGCTGATGACAGGAGAGTTCAATGGAATGACATTTTTTAACTTAGCAAAGTATATATTACGTCATAATACATATTTTCTTGCAAATAACATTGTATATTATAGTAAGAAATTTTTGGAAAAACTATAAGGATACTAGACTTTAAATTTACTTAAGCAGCCAAAATTAATTTTTTAGTGTATTTAACCTTCTTCAACCAGTGTTGAAGTTAATTTACATAATATGCTGTTACCAGTACAGTAAAATATGTTCTTCCTGCCTTATAACTGTTTTACGATGAGCCTATTTATAACGAAATCAAACATGCCAGTGCTTTCACAACGTATGTGATATATATATATATATGTTTCAAATTGTCATTACTATGTTGTTAGCATGAAGTAAACTTTTTGTGAATAATTTAACTACTTACACTTCAAATTTGGACCCTAAAATATTATCTTCTGCTCACTTGACTACTCAAGTGGGTCTTCCTTTACGTTATTTTTTTAGACATCAAAAATATCTTGCCATGTGCATAATTTTCCCTCATTTATTTTAATAATGATTCATTACTAAATACAACATATATATTTAAGTAGTAAAATATTCGGGATCTACGCCTACAAGAATTATACTTCAACAATTGATTGTGTATGACAGATGTCTCTTATGAAGATATAAATAAATTGTGCAAATATTTTAACTATCTAACATTTGGAAGTAAAGACGAGTATTCGCTTACGTTTTTTAAATCAGATACTTAGATTGTGATTAATTTGTAACTATACCCTCGTGCATGTAGCGAAACTTCACTTTTTTGTTTTAGTAAATGAACATAGGTACGAAGACACTTAACACTTAAAAAAGTTTTATACATTTAGCAGGCTAGCAAAGTAGATGTAAAAATAACCGTAGTTTTTCGTGTCAGGAAACTGCAATTGCCAAAAAAATAAATAAATAAAAACATTGTCACAGTTGTACGCGAATGTAGCATTATTGATAATACGAAACATCCTAAGTCTAAGGAAGATGATACATTTGTGGTAGTTCTTGCTATGACGTCTTCTAAATACTTAATGGAGAATTTTATAGCCCACAATAATAATATTACTTTTTTTAATTAATAGATTATTGACTTAACCTAGCATTTTTTTAAAATATATCTTCGTGTAGTCTCAAACATTTAAGTACGTAATTTCCGTCCATATAGAAGCTAAGAATGTTAAATTCATTTATCCAAATGCATAAAGTACTTTTTAAAAAATACTTATAGGAAAACACCAACCAGTACATTTGTAAACAGTTGACATAATACTATAAAGGCAAAAATACGTTACTTAAACATAAGTAACTACTCCTTTAGAAATGTTAAACCATAGGAAAGTACCGTGTTTGACCTATTTATATCTGTTTCATAATTTGCTATGATTTAGAAACAACGAGTAGAATAAATATTCAGTTCTTAACTAAGAAAAACTGAGAGATGCATTTTTACCGAATTCTTTCATATTTGTATTCAATTTATAAACGCAAATGTTGTACAGACGTCCTTAATGAAGCACGTTATATGCCAAATGATTTATGTAAAATCTTCTTTGCTATTATTTACAAGCATAAATTTATAGGAATATTTAATGTCCGTTAAAGGAACATAATATTGAAATAATTAGTATTTTAAATAACATTTGATTACAATAAAATAAAATATTTAAATATATCGTAATCATTGACAATAAACCATGTTTAAGCTCCTGCTGAATGGCAGTATCGTTAAAATAAAATGTTAATTAAGATAAACTTAAGATTTGTTGCACAATTTCCTTCCACGATGAAATCTCAACTGATATCATATGATGTCAGAGCTGTAATAAGTACTTAAATGTTTTATAATTAAAATTAATTTACTTGGCATTGCCATTCAGCAGTTATTGTCCTAAAGTATTTAAAAAATAAATGTTATTGAAATTGCGACGAGAGTCGCAGTGTATATCTCTGTGTTAACACAAAATCATTTAATTTCTCGCTCCGTCATACGACAGACAAAACTTGAATTTTAGGACTATTCCTTGTTGTGTTTCAATGGCTTGAATTTAATTAAATAAAGTTTGCTGTTTGACAGCACTAAGTCGAAACTGACAGTACAATGAGATAATCACTTATATAAGTTTCGGTATACATTTTTATGTGAAGTAACTAATGTAAAATAATGGAATACTTAATTAGAAGAGCTAAGAAGTAAAGTAAAAGTACTACTTCTAAGCTTATGATTAAGAAACTATCGATCAATAACCTCTACGTATCATACATATTTTAATTCGCTTTTAACTTATATCCGATCAAATTAATATAAACATTTATGGAATTCGCAGGCTTATCAGTTTCCGTACAACACACACCATTTTAATTACAACATACCACATATTGCAAGTAATGTGCAATGGTTTATACACTGTACACTACTGGGAGTAATTTTGCTTATTTAAAACGAAACGATGCAATTAGTACGCCTCTGAAAACACAGAAGACCAACACTGGAAACAATGAGGAAAAAATATTGCAATGTCTTACATCTGTGACTATTCTCAAGTTTTAATATCTACTATAGTAATAAAAAAATTAGGGTTATTTCGACAGAATAAAACATAATAATTACGAGAAGGATGGGTTGAACGTAGGACTAGCAGACTTACTTAAGACACGTCCGTCTCTCAGCCGGCATCAAGAATATTTGACTAAGATGTCATGAGACTCAACGCTATGTCGAAAAAAACCATGCTACTGCTATTCGTTCATTGCCAAAGTCCGCTAATTTTCCAAATCGTGAAAATAAAGAAGACTAGCGACAAGTTACTGTGTACATAATCTTATAGTATAATTATCAGATGTTCAAGGAGATACAGTCAGCATTAATCCATAATAGCCACATAAGTTTTCTCAGCAATAGTAGAAGACAACTGTAGAAATTTTCGCTGCGCTATCAATGCTATCATGTATTCTGTTGAAACATCCTTGTACTAATTTTAGTTATAATGTACCATTTAATAGCAAAAAATTATTTTGCTACGTTTTGGCTTATTTTGACAACAAAACATGTGCTATTTCTGGGGAAAAAGTTAAAAAATCTGTTTGGTGTATTGCAACATAAAAATTCAGATACAAGGATGATTATATAAGTGTTAAAATTACCAGAACGAATTTTTGATGTATGTATTAATTTTCGTTGAATAAAATATTTTCGAAACCGCTGGTAAACTAAAGAGCGGGGCCTTGAAGACATCTAAATTTAAATGGCTTTATATAATTATCTTTTCGAAAGATTGTCATTGGCACGTACTTTGAAGAAATTTTACTGTTTCAAACTTCTAATTAATTTAATAGATGTATGGTTTCTTATTACGGTAATTCCACGACACACTTGACAACTTATGTCAGTTGCTATCCAAAACAAACCTGAGTATCTTATTTACTAGGGAAGATGTAAGATAGCAAAAATATTTTTATCTTGAACTAGACAATAATTAGATAACGTTTCATTGCGTGGTGATTCTTGAGTACCGTACGGTCACTATAAATACCAGGCATGCAATAACTAAGAGTACACTTGGTGAGAGTACAGCTGTATTGAAAACTTGGGTGACAAAATGGTGAATTTTTCAGGTAATGTACTCGAATACGATTTTATAACTTGTGAACTATGTCAAAATCAGTTAAATTTGTTAGAATGTAGAGTGTTTATATTAAAGAACGTTTAAATTATTACCTATAATAGCGTAAAAATATAATTAAACTGCAACGAAGCTGAAATATTAAGATATAATAATATTCTTCCAAATTTCAAGAGGTGCATATTTCAATGGCATCACTGTTGGTTATATTTTAGTTCCATTTCTATTGTTTGTTAGTGACAGTTATATAGCGAACATTTCTTTAATGTAAACCCTACGTCCGATATGCGCCCACGCAAACGCGTACATTTAATAACGGATAATACAAATTTAAAATCTGTACGAAATGACAGCATTGAAATTAAATACCGTGGAATATGTATTGCTAGCCACTTGCTACTAAATTTAATTATTTAGTCGAAAAATATTGTCAATAAGAAATATTTTTGAAGTACGTACATTTCAAACACTTTTATTGAGTTAACATAAATAAGTGTTGCATAACTTTGAACAATATGTACAACTGAAACGTACATCGACAACAAAATTAACAAAATAAAATTTGTTATTTCTAATAGGCGAACTCTAGTTACCAATTATAAACTGTATTATATTTCATAATATTTCTTAAAAATAACAATCGATAATAATTTTTAAATGTATCGATTTATATGTTACAAATCAAAGCGTTAAGCAAATGTGTTTATTCTGAAAAACATATTACACAATCAATTAGGTGGAGAAAAATATGCTTATTTTCTGTACAGGCGTATTGTTTCTGGCTGGGATGTGTCTGGTGGCTGCCAAGTCAATCCACGAGAAAAACCTAGATGCTGTATCTGCCTTAAAGACTGTCACTGATGGTGGCGAGAAATTCTCCTTCGACGTATTGAAGGTAGGCTACACGCTACACACACCTAGGTATGTTTCTGTGAAGTAATGTACCTTCTGTCTAATATAAGTGACGTTATGACACAGGCTATCGGCAGAGACAATGAGAACCTGGTAGCCTCTCCACTCAGCCTGCATGTAGCTCTGGGGTTCCTGTCACAAGTCACCAAGGGTACAACCAAGCAGCAGATACTGAAGGCCACCCACCTGCCCTCTGATGATGACGTCACACAGGCTGGATTCAAGTCAATGCTTACACCATTGCGTGTGAGTTATACTGTATCTAACTTGATATGCAATGTAAATCATATTTACAAACGCAACTGGTAATACACATGCATGCAGACCACATTCCAGGTCATATGTCACAGTTTATAACTTCAGACAATGATCACCATCCTTCGAAAATTTTGTGAAAAATTTCAATTTAGAATATAACATTGTCTAAAACGTAAAATTTCCTACCTATCAATTAAAATATAACAAAAGATATACTATTATATCCTACGTAATAACATCACTGCTTTGTCAGCTAAAATGTGCAAGATTTCTTTCACATGGAGTCCTACCTACCTTGTTCTCACTTCTATTAAACATACTGTTATAATTATGACATTACAAAGGGAGACAAGTGAATCATTTAAACTAAATTAAAGAAAGCAATACTTAGAAATTTGTTTTCTGCTGTAAGATCTCTAAAGTCATGAGCGCAAATGTAAAGCAGTATTTTTATCGTACTGAAGAACCTATGACAGTAAGATGTCCATTGTATTTGTCCTTAGAGCACCTCCACAAACACCCTGGATCTTGGAGATGCGGCATTTATTGAAAAAAACTTTCCCTGTTAAGACGTCCTTCGAGAATGTTGCCCGCAGCAGCTTCAGTGCGGACACCAAGTCCGTGGACTTCGCCTCCAACCCAGCCGGTGCCATTGACACTATCAACCAGTGGGTGGAGATTCGCACTGCTGGCAACATTAAGAAACTCTTAACATCAAGTAAGAACTAGAAAGGGCAAAATTTTTTAATAAATATACCTTATATTACGTTACTTTAAACTGTGGTTAATTCAAATAGTTGTGCAAGAAAACCTGAAACAATAATGTAGGCTATGTACAAGTCCCTGTTTTCTGAATGGTCTATTAGTTGACTAATACTTTTAAAGTCAAGTATGTGTGGGTTTTGAAATTTTGCTTGCGTTTCATATGTCTGTTGTCTACACTTAAAAGAGAAACGTTATTTCTTTTATTTATCAGTTTTTACAAGTGTAAAATAACGGTCAATTTTATAGAATTTACACTCAATACAAGGGGTGTGATACAAAACTTAAATTTACTTTTAATTCATCAAAGTTTTGTAGCATTCCCTCAAGAACAGTTGAGCATATAATTCGATATTTCCTAGAATTTTTGGTAATAACGTGATGTGCCACTCTCCAGGTGATGTGGACTCAGGAACAAAGTTTGTCCTGGCAAACACGCTCTACTTCAAAGGAACTTGGGAGAATGGCTTCAACTCTTCACTAACGAAGAAGCAGACATTCCATGTTGACAGCAAGACATCTGTGGAGACAGAAATGATGACTACGACTGCAGTGTTCAACTACACAGACAATAAAGACCTGGATGCCAAAGTGATAGCTCTCAACTACAAGGTACGTAAGTGCAAAGCAACAGATTTCCTATTAAGTAGCAATTCAATCGTTCGTCTAGAACATTATCTTAAATCTATTAGTATCATTTGTTTGTATATATATATTTTTGTGAAGAAGTTTTAAAAAGTACTATGTAATTGGAGAGGATTGCTAAACAAAACATCGGGTCTTTAACGTATGCGATTGAATACTGAAGCACCAACTTAAGCAAAATTGTATTGTCAATAGATTAATTAAATATGCATGTGGACATTAGAATCTTTGTGACTTTGTGACAATTGTCTTTTCGCATCTACGTATGAATTTGTTAGAATGTAGGGCTTTGTTAAATGTACGCAACTCCAAGCATAATATTAACTTACTAGCACTTGTTGCAACGTTATAGGAAATATCTACAGTAGGCGTTGGTGTGTTATCAAATAATCATTGTCAGTTCTTGGCACTTTTACGAATATAACTAACGAAAATCACACTTCCAACAAATTTTGTAGGTAATAAATAAACCAGGTTTTCACTTGTCGGAAGAAACGGTTACGTTTAAAAACATTTCCCTGATATGCTTTCTGCATGCTTGGTTTGATTATCTGCAACTTTCCGGGCATTGTTTAGCGATGCGGTTTATTGAATTTGCTTAGTTTCCAAATTTGACATATTTTAATAAAATCTGTGACGATAGCAGTGTAAATTTTTTCGGAGCGCCGTGTGGTATAACGAGGATCAACAGTGCGCGAATGTCCACTGAGTTACTTTAGATATCTCTGAACCAAAACAATTTCATAAGATAACTTGTGTGCCTTCGTGTATACTTTAAAGTTTGTTAGACAGTAAAAAAATATATGTGTATAGATTTATCTAACGGCAGATTTATTTTAATACAGTTATCAAGTTATTCGCTGTAAAACTTGCACAGTTTCTATAGTGTGACAACCGGATCTTGTTTGAACGATCCAAGTTAAAATTGTAGGTTTTCATAAGTGCTATGAGATTCTTTACACTAAAAGTTATTTTAATTATGTTGCAAGTTATTCCAAGAAAATAAAATAGACTTTTGAAAATTGTAGGTTTAATGCAATATTATACCTTACAAGAAACGAGTCATCTAACACTTAAATAAAGTGTGCATATTTATATATAGGCTCTGAGCAAAAACATATCCATTAATCCATATGAAGCAATGAATTTTTAATATTCAATAAGCTTTACTTTCTTTATATATTAAAATTTTAAGAATAACCGTATTTTACACACTGAAAGTAAATAAACGGAGAAACGTTTCTTTAAATTTTACTTGAATAGTTTCTGTGCAAAATATTCGTAAATCTTTTTTTAATTACAATGATAAAGCAATTCATATCTGATAAGAGCGATATAGAACTACGACATTTTAGATACATTAATAAAACAATTATTAAGAATGCGTAAAACGTGTGCATGTGATATTGACAGGGCAACGAATCGAGGTTGCTGGTAGTTCTGCCGAACAAAGTAAACAACTTGGCAACACTGGAGTCCAGCATCACCAGTCTGGACCAGATTAAAGCTGGATTGTTCTCAGAGCAAGTTGAGCTAACACTGCCCAAGTTTAAATTAGAAGACGAACACTACTTTAAGCAGATTCTATCAAAGGTATGCTTAGTAATTTCATAGCACCTAACTAATATCTGTGGTATGTTTGAATAATAACATAGTTTAGCTACCTATTGTCATAAGCAAATTTTTCGGCTTATCTACGCTACTACGAACATTTAATGCCATGTTTAGTATTCTTTCTTGATTATTTCAACACAGTAGAAATAAAAAGTTGTAATTACACGTTTAAACTGTGACTAATATAAATATGAAATACAACTGTAATAAGAAAACGTTTGAAAATTACCAGTTCAAGGCTAATTAACTGAATAAAAATGTACTTTTTGATTTTATTCTTAAACATATAATTTGTACAATATTAGGCGTTATTGATTACAAAATACAAATTGATAGTTAAAAACACAATGCAGATATTATACATTTTAAACTTCTTCGAAAATATATTTTCTCATAAGTTTGCTGTTTTCAAAGAAGCAAAAGAACTCAGCTGCCATCAGAAAATAAAAAGGTTTTTTGAATTGGTGTTTGAAGCCTTTGGCTACTTTTGTTTGCTTTATACAATCGGTCTAAGTTATTTATTTGAAATCATTAGTATATTTTCGTTCGTATGGGCAGCTTACAACAATTTAAAACAATCATTTACCAAAACCATGTATTAAGAAATAAATACAAATTATGTTTATAACTATACACTGCATAACTTAAATTTTCTATTACTTTACCACTTCACGAATAATATACTATGTTATGTATTAGTCGTAGGTCTCTCATGTTTTTTATTAAAGACTATGTCTCTCTTTCAGCTTGGTATCACAGACATGTTCACAAACAGTGCAGATCTCAGTGGCATCTCTGCAGCAGATAATCTGTTTGTAAGTCAGGTGAAGCAGAAGGCTGTCCTAGAAGTTAATGAAGAAGGCACGGTAGCTGCAGCTGCTACTGGTTGGTACAAAACTATTGTTACAAACTACTGGAACACGCGTATTGTTATATTAACAATAGTTACCATCTTATAAAGTGTAGCTTCAGTGTTATTAACTGTGTCCCGCATGTTTCATAACTGTTACTTGGTCAGTTAACATTCTATAAAATTTATGACAAACATTTTTTACAATTTATGGTACTAGCAAATATTCTTTGAAGTAAATTCAAATCACAATAGCTGTACAGTTATACAGACGATAAATATCAAAGTGTTTTCAAATTTACGTATTGTTAACTGATTGTACATGTTTATTATTCGCAGCAACCCCTGGAACAACAAGTGTGCTGACCCAACAGTTCAAGGCTGACCATGGCTTCCTGTACTTCTTGGAGCACATACCTACCAACTCCGTGATCATGTATGGCAGATACATCAAGCCTTGAATGCATTTGCAAAGCATTTACGTCTGACAATTGAGAAGACATTTCTTTGATGTGTACAATAAAGTTTAAAAAATTGAATACTTGAAACAATTGTAGCCGACAATTTTTATAATTGTATTTTTAGTAATAATAAAGTAATGTACATCTTCAAATTCGTATATGCAAGTTACTTGTCTCAGAAGAAACTCCAGCATATATCTCTCCTAATTTGTGTCTTAAGGTGGCCGCCTAACCAACGCTTCAAATGCGTTGCAGTGTGTTCGTTAACAGGTTTTTTTATAAGAAAATATTCCACGTGTGCTTACTGTGCCAACATACGAAAGAGAACAAACTTCAGTCAAGGTCGAAACCTCATTGTTATGACGCCGCGCTCACTAAAAACACAGTTTCTAAGCCCTCCAACATGGCTAAAAACGGCCTTTACAGACTGCCGTACTTAAAAAGCACTAACCGCTTGTATATGAAACTCAGATTGCGACCTGCACTGAACTTAACTGCAGACTTTCAACCAATAAAATAATGTGGTCACCGCTTAGTGTCCCATAGTAAACACCATTCGGCGGGAACCTTGCACACTAGTTCAGCGCTTGGCACGTTGAGGCGACTGGGCATTTGATGCGCGCTTAAAGGTTGACCTTAATGTTCCGTCACTTTTGAGCCTCTCACGCGCGGTTAGACGGCGCCCTTAAGAACCACAGTTATTTATTAATCGTAGCAATAACTTCTCAATTCCACTTAAAATCGTGCAGACGTTTCAATCATAAAACAATATATCATTACATAAATGGTATATATCTAATTCGCAGTTTTGACTAAAATATACAAATTCAACGTCAAATAATACCAGCTCTGAAATAGTAAAACGATAGTCGATAGAGAAAATATGAATTTTTCATCAAATTGTAAATTGTGTATGCAACAAGAGCGAAACTGATCACAGCTTATTGTTTAGTATAGGGCTTAAATATAGCTATACAGATGATGTAATTGTCCGTGTTTAAGGTAGCGAGACAATAAAGCGATAAAGTTCAGCATTCCACATTCGACGGTAACAACACCGCTTTAATACGGTTTGCTCCAAACTAGCGTGTGGTGTTTTCATACTACTATCCTTCCTACGGGATTTAAAGTCGCGAATCTACAAGTTTATTTGCTGAAAGATTGTTGATTAATCCTATGCGTTTTTCCTACGTTGTGTTTTGCGAAAGTGGATAATTTTTTATTTTTAGTTACATTCGTCTGAATAAACTGTTTTCAAGCCTTTTTGGGGGATTAAAAAAACCTTATTCTAACTATAATGTTGCATTTAAAAAATTATAGATAAGTTCAGCTTTCCACACTCGTCGGTTTCGAATATCGCTGCAAACTAGTGTGCGGTGTTTTCATACTACTCTATTTCCAATGGGATTTAAAGCAGCGACCCTACAGGTTTATTTGTGGAAAGTTTGTAGTTAAATCTTACGCGTTTTTTCTACTTTGTGTTTTACGAATATAGATGATATTTTTTGTTAGTTACATCCGTCTAAATAAACTGTTTTTAGCCTTTTTGGGGGACCCAAAAAAAACGTCATTAAAAACTATAATGTTGCATTTCGAAAATGATGGAAGCCCAGTTTCAACCGTGTGTTATTTTCATAGATGAACATAGTGGAAGTAAGTTTAGCTGTTTCGCGTTAAAAAAAAATAAAGTACGTCACTCAAAAACACCATTCATGCGTCAGGTGGGTAAGTCTATTATGTATACCGCACTCAGAACACAGAATTTGAAAGGGAGTTTTGAGAGAAATATCTTGATTATTCGTGAATACTTCTTGAAATTCGTAATGTAGCAGCAGGGTTCTATTTTTTTGTACACAAACAGAGCAATATGGAAATATGATTAGGGACGAGATTTTATAAAATACATTACGCAAATATCAACTATTGTATGATCTTGTTTAGTGTACATGGGCGTGTACCTATTGAACTAAACTAAATTATGTAATAATAAAGCTGAAATTACCTAAATATATTTTACCGGAGTTCGTACATTGAATGTCCAACACTGTGTCGGATGCACAAAATATACACAAGGTCTACTTATAGCGTTGGTTACATTTACACGCATACTAGTTTAACTGATAATAACTTGATTCTGTCATTATATGGGCAGTCGCGACTAAAATAAATATTCGTTCTTGTAGTGTACAATAATTTCCGCCTCTTCTGGACAATTACTTCTGTGAGCTAACTACCAAAGCAAAAAATGTAAATATGTAAAGATAACCACAGAAATTTAATCTTATAAATTTGTTAAGCTTACAAACTAAAGTAGTTAAGCGTACCAAAGCGTTTATTCAATATTAAGTACTAATAGTTGAATGCAAGTATACAAACCGTCATTCCAAGCTTTGCTCGCATGTATAACTTGTAGCATATAATATTTACTTTTATTGTAGGACCCTTTTATGCAACAATTAAGTGACTCAGCCAGTATAGTGTAAGATGATCACAATATTAATTTATTATGGAGCATGTTCCATGTATCTGCATGTTCAAAAATAAGTCCCGTATCAAATCTAGCTACTGTTTGCTACAATCTATGAAACTTTGTAAAAGTCATAGCTGAGCAAACTGAACGTAGTCACTTAAATGCAAAATGATGAATCGGACAGTGTGATGTATAGCTGTATGAAATCTTCTACTTCCATAGATCAACCATAGAATACACGAACATAAGTAATATTGTCTTACCATTATTTAAGCAAGTGTTTTAACATTACTGGAGCTCCACACTTGATATAAATCTTGTGGGCTGAAGTGGTTGCGGAACTTCCTATGGTAAAGGTCTGCATCGTCCTTGTTGAACAAATATGGGCATAGACCTGTACTCAGTTTCTACCCATTCTAACTACTTTATCAAAATGACACTTCCGTCCTTGGTTGCCAAAATTCTATGTTTACGTTACTAAATGTACATACATCGAGATGGATAAATGGTCGTTTATTTGTGAAAACTAAAACGATTAATATGATCTTTCCATTGCGTTCGCAAGGCTGTTGGTATTAAGAAAAGAACGTTTTGAAAAATAACGTTCAGGCTTCTCTCGTCTAGAATCAGAACATTTGAAAGTAAATAGAATATGGGTTCAGTTTGTCCGTACAGTGATTTATAAGAGAATGCTACCCTGATAATTTACTGTGAAAATTAATTTTCTTCAAATACAAACGAAATGCGACCTGAGGTTTAACATCGACAATCTTAGTTATGACAAAAACCATGTAAGTCAAGACGATTTTCTTATTTTAGAGATGGAAAATGTAAAAATTTACATTCGGTATAGATATTAATGATTGATGAGCCATTTACTACGTTGTATGTAACAAAACAGCCGCACATGACATCGTGGGTAAAAATATTATTTTGATGTTGGCAAGCCAAACAGATATTGCCAGTTAATGTGTTGCGTTTCATTACTTGTTGACTTGACAGCTAAAGCGTCACTATACAATTATTCATATACTCAACAAATTTTGTCGAGGACTACTGCAATTATTTACTTATTATCACAGCATTTCTAATTTTATGGCAGCTGCAGTTTATTTTCGGTAACGGTTTCAATGATGGCACAGCAAATACTTTTCGATAGGAACTGAATAATTTTGCGTGCTCATTGACCAGAAGGTTTGACTCCACTGTACTTTCTTTTCTAGAGCCGCGGCTGTTTTTATGGCAATGGTTTCACAAGTCAACCAGTAGTCAGCTTCATCACAGACCAAGTAGCACACACAGTATTTACTTACAGGTACTAGTTCTAAGTTTTCCAAGATGTTACTAATTAAATGTGACATAATTACAAACGTATAATTAATATGTTAAATCGTGGCATATTTCTAACCATAGTATTCGGAGGTGCGTTGCCTTATAATACCTATCTGACGTGTGTAGGCTTACTTTAACTTCATGAGCCAACTCTGTTTGTGTCAGCTGACACATCATGGCCGCCGCCGTTGTTTTGCTGATGTCCTATCAGAGGCGTATTCTCGCCGCACTTGCGCCAATCGCGTTGTCTGCCGTGCCCACAATGGGCTGTAGCCTCACTGTTGATAATCAGTTTGCGCGGTTCTAGACCGAATATTTTTTTGAATTTCTTGAACCGGGATGAAATGTCTGTGTTTAATACAAATTGTTGATTTGGGAACAATTGACATTCCCGGCTGGGATGTCCGTTGTTAAAAACATAACGCACATGTTTGCTGAGCTTCTCTTTTCGGCCCGACTTTTTGTTTACTCTTGTCCTGCAGTGTGTTTATTTCGACAAGTTTATCAGTTGCAACCTGATTCCTTGTTACAGTCGTGTGGTTTTGCAACTCTGCATTATTCATAACATCACAATCTACTTTATCCGCCATCCGTGCGATGATTTTGATTTTGTGTGGCCTTCGTTTCGTAATTTGGCTGCTATGCTGTGCTGTCGAGTGTTTGCTGAATTTGGTTTTACAAAGAATATTTGCGATCTAATTCTGCGTTCTTCTTTGTCAAGGTTATTATTTTTATAATTCCCTACGCACTGTGTTGTGGAAACACAGCCGGTATCTGGCCTAGCGTTCTTACGCGTTATGATTGCGTAATATGTTTTAGCTTTTATCAATTCTTCTTCCTGTTGAGAGCTAGTGTACACGGACTGATGTGTGGGACCGTAACTAGCTTCATGTTCGGAATTTCTAAAATCGGGCCCGTGGTCTGAACTACTAAAGAATTCCCATTCAAGTTCAGGTCTGCTGTTATTTTGGTTAAATTCCACAATAGAGGAAGCAATAGTAAAAGACCTGAAGACGAATAATTCGATGATTTCGGTTTAGTGGATTTTGGTGAATTTTTAGTTTTATTAGGTAAAACTTTTTGCTCTTTAGTTATGGTCCGACATATTTTGACGTGCGATGCATTGTTTCCAGCTTATTGCCATTTTTAAATGTTGTTCCCTTTGACAAACACCGTAATATGAAAAATTCAATTGGCTTAAGCGGATAATTTACTATAAAATTTCCAAAATTCACGAAAATCCGCTTATAATTTCTTCTCCTTTTTACGGTATTCGTCCCGGGAAAAATATATTTTAAAAATTAATCGAAAACGGCTCATTTTGCAGCAAAATAGTTCAGATCTGAAGGTAAAGTTCCTAGCTTTTTTCGTGATATATTCTAATTTCATACTAATTCACATAAAATTAGCGTTTATTTTTTCATAATTTGTTCGAAAAAACCGTAGTAGAATAAAACCGAAACTGCAACAAATCTTATTCCAAAACAATGGAGGACATAATTGAAAAAAAAAAACGCACAACATATCTCATATTGCATTACAAATTTACTTCTTTCCGCTGGCAAATAAAATAACTAAAATAAATCCTGTGGCATGAGAGAGAAAGTGAGATGTCAGAGTACTTGTAATACTTTGACACTTTACATGCCATCAAAACATATTTAGGGCCATGAAACCTAATTGTGGAGTGTATTCATACACGTTACCGCTAGAATTATATTGCACGAAGACAGTCACCTTTTGCGCTCCACGTTCGTTTACAAAGTTATGAGTTTTATGCCAAGTAAACGTACATTTATGTTTGAACTGCTCAGGATTTCAGCCAGCACCAATAACATTCAAGTGTGAACAGTAGTAGCAAGATAGTAAGATATATGTTGAGCGCAAGAGGAGACTAACTGCATTGGTATCTGGCCTTATTATCATATAATACGACAGGGTGCAATGTTATGCCACTAACATTTTGATGTGCGTTTTATAGCGGTTGTTTTTGGACATTCTGTATGTATGTACGTATGTATGCATCTATTTACAATGATATCGATGATTTCAAACACTGTTTGGCCGATCACAATGAAACGAGGTACATACTATACGCTTGTTTACATGTTTCGGGGGTATTATACGGTCAGTTGTATTCCACCTCGCCAACTTGCCACCAGATGGCGCTGCAGGGCATCAACTTGTGTGCCGTTCAACCTATCGCCAAAGAAACGGGTAATATATAAAAATTAATGCTTGTCCGTTTGTTCGTCTTCCGTGCTTCCTATAACTTTCATCCGATTGGGACGAAACATTTTTGATTCTTTGTGCGTATACCCGCGTAGGTTTCTGCCTAAATTGTTGTGGGAGTGAGGAGCAGAACGGAAAATCCCAAAATGTTATAGTGTATTTCGAGTCGTGCTGGGACAGCTAGTTTTAAATGCTGTGTCGTCTAACTGCATGACAATATTTTGGTGAAACTTGCCACATATCTAGGGGAACAAAATATTGTGTACGGACATACGTCTCAAATTGCCTCGTATCTGCAATAGAGTTCACAGACTTGACTAGAATTGATAGCTCTCGAGCAGCAGGTTTCACATTTATTCCTACTGTAATATGGGTTAGTATCATAGCGGAGTAGTGACCTATATGCAGGACTGCTGTATTGACATTACACAACAACGTGATCGATCTCACGCTATGACATGCCAAGTGTAGTGCAGATACGATGAATCTTCG
Organism: Medauroidea extradentata; assembly: GCA_003012365.1. Lineage (NCBI taxonomy): Eukaryota > Metazoa > Arthropoda > Insecta > Phasmatodea > Phasmatidae > Medauroidea > Medauroidea extradentata. Next base: position 29,201 of record PNEQ01124570.1, on the reverse strand, counting down.
GATCCATATTCATATAACAAGTTTTGTTCCTCTTGATACGATAAACATTTTCCCAAAATATTGACATTCAATTTGACAATACCATGAAGATACTCAGTGGAGTAGGGGGCCACGGTAGCTGAATAGTCAGGCCATTCGCCTTCCATCAAGACGATCGGGGTTCGCTTCCCGGAGTGGTCAGTCCTCGGATTTTCGCATGTGGGAATCTGACCGGACGATGCCGTGGTCGGTGGGTTTTTTCTGGGATCTCCAGTTTCCCCCAACCTTTAATTTCGGTGATGCTTCATTATCACCTCACGTCACCCTTTACCAGCACTAAAGACCTCGATGTTAAGCGCTGACTAATAATCTCTCTCTCAGTAGAGTAAAAGAAGTGGATTCACGCCCATGTTCTCATTTTGCTGGGTTTAGATATTTTAATTTATTCCGACAAGATGTAAAAGGTTATATGTGCTGAAACACTTTGACACTCAGTAATAACCACAGATTCCTGTAGCAGTGTTTCAGTTTAATCCTGTACTCTCAACTACTATTAGTGTTCATGTTGGAGTTCGGGTAAACCTATCAAGTACACGTGTAAGAACGTAAAAAGTGCAGTGAACACGAAGTTTTCTCACGTTAAAATGCAAAGGTTGCAGACAGGTTAAATTAGCACATATCCTGGATAATCTCTCTTAAAATATTCCCAAATTATCTCATTCAGTAAAAATAAGAACAATAATGTTTCTTATAAGGAAATTAATACCTCAATAGCAAGACTTGGTAAATTTGTAATGACATTTTCTGATCCATCATTAATTTTGTATGGAAGTGCATACATTCAAACTGTAAGACAGTTATTTAATGTTGTTTCGTTAAGGTCAATTAAAAGGGTTGATACTTACCACAAGTATATTGACAAAGTTGCAAAACTGGACGTTGCAGCTCATTAACATACAGAAATCCTAAACAGCTTTAGACAATATTAATGTCATATGTTTGGAATTCCAGACATATTAGAATAAACGCTATCCGTATGTAACTCTGCAGTTACACTGGGCTTCAAGTGAAGGTTATGCAAAATATTTACTGATGCATCTGATGACACTCTTTTACTGACCGTACATCATTTTTCGATACCGATACCTAAAATGTGTACGATTCGTTTACCATTTTGTCTTTACAGACTTCACTCGTTGTATGATTTGATTTGAATTTTAATTTTGTACAAGATCATTATTGTGCTTACATTAGCATTGACTTATTTTTAACGAACATTCATACGGAGCTTTCTCCTTGATAAATTATCTGTGTGAGTATCCTAACTCGTCAACGCCAAGTCGCACAATTGATTTATAAAGTGGTCCTACAATTAAAGTAAATATTAGCTGCTACGAGTGTTACATGAGAGGAAGGTATGAGTGGACCGCTTGAATATAAACTTCATTAGTATGATTATACAAATATAATTTAGAGCATTTGGAAATCTTATTAAATATTTATTCTGCACACGTCGATCAGTTTTGATGATTCGGTAAATTGTTGGTCCTTGGTAGCGTGCATGCGTGATATGGTTAAAATAGTCCAGGAGAATAAAAAGCATTTCATAGCACCTATATGGATATCAGTTTAGTTGTGTATGACAACATATTCACAGGATAATGCACATTTTAATTTGTGCATGTGTGTGTGTATTAAACGATAGCGAGCAACCGTTGTGACTTCTTGCTACATCGGGTCTGCAGTGGCCGAATTGTCAGACATCTCGCTTCCACCAAGGCGAACCGGGTTCGATTCCCGGCGGGATCGGTTCCCGGATTTTCGCATGTGGGAATCGTACCGGACTGTACAGTTTGTCGCCGAGTTTTCTCGGGGATCTCTCATTTCCCCCGCCTCTTCATTCTAATGCTGCTCCACTCTCACCTCATATCACCCCCCTCCGGTGCTGATAACCTCGATAAGAGCGGACCAAATCTCTCATTCACTCACTCGTTGTTGCAGCCTCCAACAATATGTGACATACATGCAATGAAATTGTATAAATATTTATTTAGATAAAATCCAACCTTGTAAATCTGCACGACTGATTACTACGATAAGAATATACTGACAACTATTAAAAGTCACATAGTCGTTATTTATTGTGTAAAATACGATTTTTTCGAATCTGCTTCCTAATCACGTGTATAGGCTACATTAGTTTGTTAACCAAGAAATTCTCAAAAAATATATGAATCCAATTGACATGTTAACATTTGCAATGATGTTGTGTAATTATATACCCACCACTAACGTAAGCTCAGTTGCAGATTCTGCGTTTTGAGTAAGGATTTCTCAAAACCACCTACTAACCAATAAGCTGAGATGAGATTTGCCTTGGTTTCTTTAAAGGGTTGAAGGACTCTTCTTACTGTCTGCATACATTTTGGAGGTTGTAACATAGCATTATAAAATTAAATTTATTTATCAATAAATCTATGTAAATTTACTATTCTATGACCGCAGTTACTTCGTGCCAGGGAAAATAATTAAATGTTTACATTGTCTATGTATTGTGTGTACAAGATATTTTGTTTTGGATCTTTAAAGACTTCTACAGTTTTATATTCATGCTAGCAATATTTTGTTTAGTATCGTCAACCACAACCTGACCTGATCGTATAAGCGAACAAACCCGGTGAAAGCTGAAAGCATTTATTGAAATTTTTTTTGCGACGTTGAAACAAGAGAAGGAAGTTTGTTTAAGAACTATGAGAAAATTTTAGGTTAAATAAGAACGTTCCCGTTATGGTGCTGAACTGACGCATAGTCAAGAAGACCTCAAGATTTTCTTCGATGTTACTATAAATTGTTTCTACGCGTCGTCAGAAAAGTACGAGTTTGCGTCTACGACTACGACCAGGAGAGATATATTTGAATTTGTCCACGACTTAAACGCCGAAGAATTATTTTAAAAGGGGATTATAAAGAAGAGCCTGTGGTTCAGGCCATTGTGGAGTCTACTTCGTGTCCGTTGCTGTCATGGGTCCCCAAGGGTCTCAGTTCGACGTGTTCACTATCCGAGGACGAGGGGGGCGTGGTCGTCATCCAATGATCAAGTGGACATGGTTGATGAGGAACGATCTAGAGACCAAACTTCCTGACCAACTACAAGACACCCTTGGTAAGACCAACAAGTCGTACGCCGTCGTGTCAAGTATTGTCCTTCGTCGAGAGATGAAAACCCAAGTAAATTTTCGATCAATTCCCAAATAGTTGATTTTTATAGAAATTCGTGAGTTTAAATTGTTTCAAAACACGAACTAAATACCTAAGAACGACCCGAGATTTATTAACCTGAGCTGGCAAAAAAATAATTAAAGAATTTTATAAGCTGTTTTGGAAACAAACAGAATTTGAGAAACATCGAGAACTCAGTACAATTTGTGGAACCCGGGTTTGTAAGTTTAAGTGATGGTCAGGTTTGTATTCGAAGTAAATCACCTTGAACACAGTAAAATCCTATAATTTTAAATTTCATTCAAGATAAAATTTTCTGCTTTATTTATTATTTAATAACCTGATTTGTCTGTAAAAATATTTTTTTCTATTGTGTACGTTTCATTTAAATACATTTTCTGATGACTTCTACAGACGTTTCGTTTTCATTTGACCAGTAGCTAGTTATAGAAATACCTGTTGGTTTTCTCTTTTGTCTCACACTTCTTAATCTGGTCTAATAAACCTCACGTGTATGTATAGTATTTTCATATCATATATATTATATACTTAACGATTACAAGGTTCTGTTTCATTTCTGGGAGAATTTGACTTTGTATAGGATATTTGATATAATCTCCTATTAATATGCCCAACAAATTTTTGTATTGTTTAATGGATAAAGTATTTGAAATGACAGTATTTTGTAATAGCTGTCGTGAATTTTTTAATGCTACCAGGGTATTATAATTACTATAAAATTATTTTAATCCTCTGACGTTCATGTAAGTTGAAAACATTTTTTTACACGAAGCTGGCGAATGCAGGGTACAATAGAATAAATAAATTAATTTAACTGACAACATATAATTTTAAAGAATATATTTCTGTTAATTTCTAAATGAACAATTTCAAAGGTTGTTAACATTAATTCACAATCTTCCATTATTTATGATGCATCACATAACCTTAAAAAGTACACCTTCCCAACTGTCAGACGTAAATACTGAAGTTGTTTATGGCTTGGTATATCTGCCATACATAAGCACGGTGTTGGTAGGTATGTGCTCCAAGAAGTACAGGAAGCCGTGGTCAGCCTTGAACTCGTGGGTCAGCACACTTACTATTCCAGTGGTTGCTACAACAATAAACACGTTCATATAGTTCAAAATGTTTCCTTGAAAATTACATTAATATATACATATATCATTAACAATATCACTTCTATTGCGCTCTGTTAACATTTTAACCAAAGCAACTTTTTTTCAATGAATATTAAACACTTTTTTAACTATTAAAAAGGTAGTCGTTATCATCAGAGGAGTTGACCTGATGTACTATATGTATCAAAAGATATTCTGGATACAATAACAATACTGAAGTGATGTAAAAAAGATAACTCGTGTAAGTTTAACAAGACGAATATATAGTTAGTTTGTATAGGAACTGTAAAACAAGTAAGTTGTACCAACCAGTAGCAGCTGCGGCTAATGTGCCTTCTTCATTGACTTCTAGGACAGCCTTCTGCTTCACCTGACTGACAAACAGATTGTCTGCTTCAGAGATGCCACTGAGATCTGCGTTTGAGGTAAACATGGATGTGATGCCAAGCTGAGCGAGAGAAAAAATGTGCAGTTAAAAACAAAATAGAAATACATTTTCTTCATAATTTAATTCTGTTTATCTATACAAAGTCGTGAAGAGTTAAAGGTCATAAAGAAGTATCGTCATGAACTATTGATTGTCACATGCAACAATGAACTGATTACTGATTTCAGCTTAGGATTGTTATGAATCACTATGATCTTCATATACGAAAGAAAATATGGCCAACTGTCTTCAAATAAAACTATTTGCACTATTGTATAAAATATATAAGTGCTTCAAAGTCCAATACAGACAGTTTGAAAGCAAATTTTTCCAGTTACTGACAGCAGTTGAGTTCGTCTGTTACCTTGAAGATGGCAACATAAAGGACAACATTAGTATTGGATATGCTAAACAATATAATGAATGCAAAGTGCTTACTGTATATGAATAATTTGGCAAGTTTCTTTAGACCAGAAAGGTATCAATCAGTAAAATATGTGTATCAGTATATCGATATTTGAAAAAAGTTTCTTTTACATGCTATTCTTAGTTATTGTACACATTATTAATATAACCGTAGTTTAGTTGTCCCTTTCATTGATCAAGACACAAATAAAATCATAGACTGCTTGATTTTCACTACTTAGATGTTATGAAGATAGACTGATATCTTTAAATTTCTCTATCTTTCAGTATATGTAGCTTATAAAAACCCAAACAGTTCCGTAACTTTACTTTGGAATCATCAATGTAATTTTTTAACTATAAAACATCACTTTTGCATTTAGGATTACTACTATGTAATTAAATTTAATGTTTTATTGTACGTACCTTTGATAGAATCTCCTTAAAGTATTGTTCTTGTTCTAACTTAAACTTGGGCAGTGTCAGCTCGACTTTCTCTGGGAACAATCCTGCTTTAATCTGGTCCAGGCTGGTGATGCTGGACTCCAGTGTTGCCAAGTTGTTTACGTCATTTGGTAAAACTACGAGAAGTCTGGTTGCGTTTCCCTGTTATCATCACATGCGTACGTTTTAGGCATTCTTAATAATTATATAATAGCGGACAATCACATACTGTATAAAATCATTATAGCACAAACTGATCTTCCAAAAATTGTACTGCTACTATCACACATTTTTATAAGATGTCAAAGTAAAACAAATAGTTGAGCAACCTTCTTAATACACATAACTCGAAAGCTCGAAAGGCTGCAGTAATTTCTGATGTACAAAATGAGGCTAAATTTCCATAATCAACGTAAAATATGAAATCATTTACCATTCAGAAAATGATAGTCATATATAAACCTCTCATTCGTCAAAATAATGAAACATATTTAAACAGAGAAAGCTTGTTTTTAAGTGTTGTTTCGTAAGTAGAATTCATTAAAGTTCCACGAACTGTCGAAGATTAGTTGACAGAACATCAACAATTAACTTAGATACACTCTCTAATAAAACAACACATGACAGTTGACCACTACTATTCTTGGGGTTGCATCCACCTTACTAGTTCCAACATTCTTACAGCCTTGCATGAAGTGGTGGAAGAAAACGAAAATTTTGAAGTCAACCCTTCCAGCAGTTAGCTATAGTCAAAGTCACCAAGTGCCGAATGTCAACGTGATTGTAATTAATTTGTCAATATTAGCAAAATAAGTAAGTTTAAGGTTGAGCTTTAATGTACTGTCAAATTTTTTTCATAATCTTCATCCGTAACAATCAACTGCAATTTTAATTGTTAGAACATAATATAGTTTTAAAGAATCGCTACTTTTAACTACGTCGTATAATATTATGCTATCCTGATGTTTCTTGTTTTACTATCAAAATAAGATACACTATGATATGATTGAATTGCTGCCTCCTAGGAAGACAGTTTCATACCTTGTAGTTGAGAGCTATCACTTTGGCATCCAAGTCTTTATTGTCTGTGTAGTTGAACGCTGCAGTCGTAGTCATCATGTCTGTCTCCACAGATGTCTTGCTGTCAACATGGAATGCCTGCTTCTTCGTCAGCGAGGAGTTGAAGCCATTCTCCCAAGTTCCTTTGAAGTACAGAGTGTTCGCCAGGACAAACTTCGTTCCTGAGTCCACATCATCTAGAGAGCAGCACACCATGTTTTTTTTTTTTTTTTTTGTAAATTAACTAGCAAACATTTAGTAAGTAACTACTTACAAACATTGTAATCGCCAAATAAATGACTTGTTTCATATGCATCACATAGTAAGATAATAAATGCCTTAACTTTTACCTCATTTGGAATAGCATTACTTCAAAAGAATACAAATTTTTATACTTTTTTTTTCATTTTGATAATATTTAGAAAAAATGCTTTGATTGCTAGGGGTTGACCTTAGACGTGCATACTAGCAGGCAACAGCACAAATCGTACGAAAGTTTGGCTTTACAAATGTTTAAATACTTGCTTATCATTGAATCTTACAAATAAATTTATAATTTTTCCGGATTTCTGTCACAACTATTTCAAATACACTCAGTTATATATAAAACTTATACTGATACATATATTTTTGTTGCTGGGCTATTTATATGAGTTCTTACTTGATGTTAAGAGGTTCTTAATGTTGCCAGCAGTGCGACTCTCCACCCACTGGTTGATAGTGTCAATGGCACCGGCTGGGTTGGAGGCGAAGTCCACGGACTCGGTGTCCGCACTGAAGCTGCTGCGGGCAACATTCTCGAAGGACGTCTTAACAGGGAAACTCTTCTCAATGAACGCTGCATCTTCAAGATGTAGGGAATAGTATTGGACGCACTGAGAACGAAAATATTTTGTACATTTTACTGTCACCGTATCTGGCAGGTGATAGAAGGTACGTAAGGTCATTAGCACCTTGTAGATGTAGAGATTTCTCACAACAAACAATGTTCTTAGCGCAGTTTTTTTCACTTACTATACAGGATAGTCTTGTTTACTTGTGTATGGCTAATATTTTGTAAATTTGTTTGGATCGAAGTGCGAATAATGTAGGTCGGATGCTACGTGAAATAGATTGGTTTAATTGCCTAATCGTCTAAGCAGCACAGTGGTTTATTGTAAAGATGTATTATAGTGTTGAGTTATCTTCTTAAAAGTGAGAGTTTCCTGTGCCAATTTAGTTGAAATTGTTAAATAGTAATTTTTTTGCATGAATGAGAAAACCGTCTCAAGTCATAAAATGTTTGCTCAAGCAGTTTACACAGAAAGGTATTTTGCAAATCAGATGGACATAAATGCTGAACCCCACGTCAGTACCTAACAAATCCTAGTGATGGGTTCTACTCAGATATCACAGCGGCTATTGATAAATTTAGACTTAAATTGAATTTGACTTACTTATCTGCGTACAAAAATTTTTCTGTAAGCTTGCAGGGTGTTTGTATTTCACTTAAATTGAATATCATTGCAAGCTAGCTTACGTTACTTGCCGTAAACATGGATCAGCTTGCGGTTAGTTTAAATGTTGTGAAGTCTATATTTTTAGTAACAACCTTTGTCATTGTCTTTCGTTATGTGTTCTCTAACCTTGCGCCAGCTTAAATTTGATTTTCGTTTAAGTTTCAGAAGATTACAAATTACTGTTTATTTCACTTGCTAACCAAACAAAAAACGATTTGTATATTACGAAATAAATAATTTTTTTAAATCTATAATTGTTTCAACACGCGTGAAAAATCTGAAGAAAAAAAAAGCGTCACGTAAAATGTTAAGTTCAGTCGAAACTAAACGAAAATTAAAGATATTGTTTGTGTGGGTTAACTGTGGTCTCGTAATAAGGCCGTCTGCTAAGAACCCCGAAGGGCGTCGTTTTATGTTCCTGCAAAATCGGATAATTTTAATATTTATAAATAATTTTGCAAAGTCATAAAATACGCCGTTTTAAAAATTAAAATCTTAATGTGCATTATACTTTGCCAAATAGAATCAGTAATATCCATGATTATACTATGAATGTTCATCACAGCACATTGCAAGAAGGTAATTTCTAACTTCTTGTCTTTGCTTCCGAGTTTGATACGCGTATTTATTATAATCCGTGCCATCTCATTTATGGTATTCTACAGCAGGCACCATTACATTACACCCTGCAGATGTCTTCTGCAAGGAATGGGGAAACGGCGGTATGAGATAGCAACAAGGTGATGCGTCAGCACAGGACCCAAGACATCACGCTAGTCAATATCGGCGGATGATGTAGTTTTCTATCGAGCTTAGATATATATTACATAAATGTCTATAATTTTAATGCAAGCTTTACTACGATTCAAGCAGCTTTATATAATTACATTTAGTAAATGTCCTGCTTACCTGCTGTTAACATTTTGTTTACTATTTGGTTCTTGCCGTAAGCTTACTGGCTACTCACAGGAATAGTTACTCTCCTGGCGGGTTAAAATAGTGATGGATAGCCGAGCATGTTGTACTAAGCTTTTAAAGTATTAAAGACAAGAAAGTTCTCTCGTTCCTGCTAGTTGTGAAATTTATCAATCATAACGAAGTCTTTTGAAACTTACTTAATGCGGGAAAATTCTTTTATGTGGTGAAATCGCTATAGGGCCAGTGGGACGACGTACATCGTAGAAAAATTGTGAAATCCTAGAATACTTATACATACTTCACCGGTTATATTGTATTCTGATGTTTCTATCGCACAGGAAGGTAGCATACTTATTCTTACTCTATGTTGGTATCTAAAATTGCTGTAGGTCTGCTGGGAACAAGAAGTACAGACGATGAGGCCACGGAAATAGAAGGAAGTCAATCCCTATCTACACGAACACAAGTTTTATGAAACGATAAAATGTTCTCACTTAACTTAAAAGTAAATATATATATAATGTTTTCATTTGTAGGTTTTTATTAACAATATATTAAGTAGTATGAAATATGCGGTGGACACACACTGGCTAGTAAACAATGTACTGTTTATAAATGTGTGCAACTTTGTGAAAAGGTAGTGTTGCGTATTTCTCTTCTACTGTGATCATTGTTGTGTAATCGCATCAGGTTGTTTATCATCTGAAGTTGTATGTGGAGAAATATGACTTGGTATGTGATTGGTAGTTACCAGTTTATTCCCAGTAGCGGTTAAAATGATAATTTCCGTTGCTAATTAATTTAAGAACATTATTACTCACAACCAGTGGTGTGAGCAGCAACTTGAAACCAGCCTGTGTGACGTCATCATCAGAGGGCAGGTGGGCGGCCTTCAGTATCTGCTGCTTGGTTGTACCCTTGGTGCCTTGTGACAGGAACCCCAGAGCTACATGCAGGCTGAGTGGAGAGGCTACCAGGTTCTCATTGTTACTGCCTATAGCCTGTGTCATAACGTCACTTATATTAGACAGAAGGTACATTACTTCCCAGATACATACCTCAGAATGTGTAGCGGGTGGCCTACCTTCAATACGTCAAAGGAGAATGTCTCGCCACCGTCAGTGACAGTCTTCAAGGCAGAAAAATCATCAACACTTCTATTAAGGATGGATTTGGCTGTCACCAGACACAACCCAGCCAGGAACAAGACGCCTGTACACAGACAGCAAATGTGTATTATTCATTATGTCTGTGACCTTTTTATACAAGCATTTCGTGTTTCACTTCTCTTATCTAGCATTATATTTTCAAATAAGCTTTTTTAACGTTACACATCTTAATTTGTACACGTTGAGGTTAACCATTTTAGATGTCTGAAAAATATTTTGTTACTTATGTATATATATATATATATATATATATATATATATATATGTACAGAGAGAGAGACAGAGAGAGGGAGTTATACTTTTTACTTTCGTTTTTACTAGATGTTTTACTGGTTTTACAAATAAATGTTAATAAAAATATATATGTTAATAACTTTGGTCCGAAATCTGTCACTCGTCACTTCTATATATATATATATATATATATATATATATATATATATACACACACACACACTAGAAAACAGCATAAGTACATAGTTTTTGTTTTGAATTGTTAAACCTATTAAAATGTTGCAAATTATGAAACCAATTTATTATAGGATGCATTATAATATGCATGTAAAAATTTTACATCTAGTTTATAATATGACGTTATTGATTTCTGGCAACAGCGCGTGCCGAAACAAGGACAGTATTTACGGCAGTTATCGTACGATGGAAAGAGAGAGCGTAATCCTGTATAACCCTACACTTCAATATAAACATTAGAAGCTCTATAGAAAGTTATACTCTTTAAATATATTTTTGATTAATGATACTTAAATTGTTATAGTATGATTCAACGACATTGTAAATGTCGTTATTATACGCAAACGTTGATTTACTGTTCACCATGATTTAATGTTCCAGTTTTTATACTCTCATCTGTAGTAATATTCATATTATTCCAAGTTGTTATATATTATAAAGTGTCTCTAACGACGACAAGACATTAACATTAATATTCTTAGAATTACTTGACAGCAATGCCGTTTAAACATTTACTTTTTGGCTGTTTGCTAGAAAATTATTTCGTTTTATTTTTTCAGTTTCGTTCTTTTCATATAAGTTAAATTACAAGGAAAGTTTTGATGTTACAATGAGAAATAATAAATGCGCAACAATTTCTTAAATTCCTTAACATTATGTCTAACATAAAAACTTTTGACATTGTCAGTAGTAAATATTAATCACGGGTATACATTACCTGTAAGATTCGTCATTTTTCTTCAATGTAACCAAGACAGCTGTATGATTACCAAGTGTACTCTCTGTTCTTTCAGCCTGGATATTTATACCAATAGTAAACACTCAATTAGCATTACGCAGAGAAACATTATCTTAACTACTGACCGATTCAAGATAAATATTTATTCGTTATCTTACCACTTGCGTAGCAAATGAGACAACAAGATTTTCAATGGAACGAAGTTACGTAATTATAGGCCACAAGTGTTTTGGAATTACCAAAATAAAAGGTTAAGTGATTAATTTCTTTCGTAGGTTGAAACAATAAAATTCTTCGAAGTGTGTATCTGTCAACAGCTTTGAAAAAAAAAATGAACTAGGTGGCTTCAACACCACAAGGTGTCATTACTGACATATAACCATAAACATAATATGGTTGCATTCTTCTTACAAATACGCATGTTCAAATGTTTTCACAGAGTGAGGAAATGTATTACTCGAGTGTGTGTAAATACTGAGTTGAGCTACTATGATCAGGTTTACAACGATTAAATGAAACTTAGCGTTAGGTAAACTTTATTAAAATTCTTGCCAGAACCGGAATAACTTAAACATTCTTTATTATTTTTGTAATGAATTCCACTATTTTTTTTAAGTCGCCTTAACATTACGCCCAACATTTCTTATTTTTTCGACATGTAACAATTCGTGGTAAAATATGTTATACAGTATACTTTGACAACAAATGATGAACACTTAACATTGGATTGTACACGTTAAAAGGAGAAATTTAGTGTAGGACACCCATCGTACACTTCGAACATTAAGGATAGTGGCAATTCGTAAAGTCTAATTCAGAAACTCGTATTTTGTGGGATATTATATAAAGAACTTTAGTTAGAAGAATTAAATTTGGTACATGAATTTGTAAACCGCAATGTGGAAAAATATAAAATTTATGTGCATTATACGCACCCCTTCATAAAAAAATATCGCGCCCTGACGTTGCAGAAAGAAATAAGATTTTTTACAAAAAACTAATGGATCATTCCATAATGTCATACAGTGTATCGTAATTGTTCAATAAAGTACTTTTGTTGCAACTCCGCAGGACTCGCCGTTTAAGTGTAAAATGCCCTCAAACGTTTAATTTGCGACAACAGCCTGGTAGCTAGGCAACACTTGCCACACCAAGGGAAACACTATCGTGTCTGTAACATGGTGACACATGCTAAATAATTTCTTACACTGACAAAGTGGCAGTAGAAACATTACCTAACTAAGAAATTTACTACACCGAACTTAAGTCTAGTTTTGTGCCTCATTATGAAGCAAGGAAGGTAAAAACGAAAAATTAAATAACATTTCAATGTAAGTTCCATAGTCTGGCGGTTGTGTTAGCAAATAGTGGACATGTGTAAATTAGTAAGTCTTTATGTCATGCTATTCGGATTTGTGCTATTGGGACCTTCCAGTTAGTTGTGGGAGGGAATCGTGGTGTATAAAGCAGAACATTTCAAAACGTTCTCTCTGCTGTAGTATAATAAAGCCAATGATATTTAATGCTTCCTACTTAAGTTGAATACAGTACTACAGTAATGGAGTATTTTGAAATTATATAATTTCCAAGTGTAATAAAAGTTCCGGCTGTACCCTTATATAAAAGCAATTGAGTGGCGGTGCTAGGAAAGTAATGTTAAGAACTATAAATAGAGCCCATGCTTTTTCACGAAATTAATTCTGGAACAGTTTGTTTCAATACCTTATGTGCACATATGAAGCTGTACTTTATGGTTACTGGCTGAATGTATTATTGCACAGACGTGGCTCATTTGACTGTGCCAACAGGAACAAGGTTACTGCGACACCACACGTCTGTGATTTGTGGGTAGGACCCTGGACGCTGAAAGTTAAAAATAGCCAATCACTGGCCATGAAATAGAGCTGCATATATGCACGAAAGGCATTGAAAGAAACTGTAACAGAAAATCGTGGGATCTGACTATAAATATTTTTTTTCCCTATTAATGTGTGAAGAAATCGGGGGTACTTAATTTTTGGTAGGGCACATTTTGCCGTTAGCCGAAATCCGTTTACGAAAGTATCATTCTTAATAATGGTTCGATGAGGTAGAGCCTTGTGTGAAGAGGGAGATTACGTGAAAGGATGCTTTCAGGAGATAGTCTCCCAGTTAAAGACTTTCTTAATAACCAAATTTGGACATCACGTAAACAGAACTCTCACGGCAAGGAACTTTATAGAAATACTTTTGGAGTTCGGTAAAAGCGTTTCCAGTGTCCTCAATTGGAATAACAACGGCCATACTGAAGTCGCTGGTAATCATTGTTGCTATGGTAAAGCTGCACGACATATATTTTCTGATGAGACATAAGTTTGCACCAGAATAAACACCAGAATATATAATAACCGTTAATGAACCGAACACATTTATCCTCTTTTCATCCCCTACGGATATAAAAATTAAATAAAAACATATAGAATAAATAATTTCTTTTTACTCCCGTAGAGGTCAAATTTAGAGAGTTTTATTCTTCGGTCTTGTTTAGACACGTTCAGGAATTCACACTCTACACTTCACTATTACGGCTGTGGCTTGATGAGTCAATCAGACAAACATTATTTATTTACACTTTTCAACTACTTCCATATTGTATCTAGGAATTACAAATTTTCCAATTAAACATTTTAGTTTTACCTCCATTACAACTGATTTAATCCCCTCTATACAACAAATCAATAAAAACACAACTATTTTGTGTTGTAGTATTTTATCTATGGTTAGAGTGTGTTTGTTATAAATGTCAAATATAAGCCACTGCAAGCTATTTTCTACTTAATATTCATATAAGTTAACATTATACTCGCATAATTTGACCAGAAAAATAAAATGAAATGTATTTCAAATGTATTTAACATGTGGTACATAACATATTATAGTAGTACGTTTAACAGAGGTAAGTGACACCGGCCCTAACAATTATAATGATTTTCACAATTAGGAAAATGGCGAGAAGTTGACAATGAACGAATGGTTATGAAATGTATGTTCAGTTTGTCTTGTCGTTGTACTCAGTCACATCACCAACTTCATCCAAGCCACTCAGTAATTCTTAATACTGTCTGAGACACGTGGAAGTTTCGTATAAAGCTAAAAGTCCATAATTAAATTGAGCCTTTGTAATCTATGGTCACTGTATAACGAGATAAAAACTATATTTATTTTGATTACTTAAAATAAGTAAAAGTTGAAAAAAAGGAAAATCTGTCAATTGCAATTTTATTTTGTTGTGGTTACAAGTGCTGGCGGTGTGAATTAAGTGATGTAGAACGTTCTGTAATTTTTACATTAGTGACATTAAACCCTTTAGTTTGTAGTTTGTAATCCGTGGAATATTACGTTGTATTTTTAACCGACTTCTAAAAACGAGGAAGTTACCAATACAGTTGAATTTTTTTGTAATAGTTACCTCAAAATTTCATTATTTATGAACCGATTTGAAAAAACACTTTCTTTTATTGGCAAGGTAATATTTATAAGTAGGTTCCTATTTCGAAGATACAAGTGGCATGGTCCAGCCCGATTCCTACATGCAAACATACGGGGACTGAATTTACAGGGAAAATCTAATAGGAATTGTAAAGTGATTATGATATTGGAAGGTTTATGACAATACAAGACTAGATAAGTACCTAACTATAGTCAACGATTTACTGGACTGACCTGAACTGCGAAGGAACAACGGAACTTCTTAACGTCAAACAGTCCGAATATAGACGGTAGGCACCGGAACTCCGTAAAACATTAAGAAAAAAAATATTAACAAGAAATAACACCGACTTCAAAATAATAAACTTTCAGAAAATGCGCTAAAAGGTAAAAAACTTAATCATGTCATTTTACGACTGTTAAGAATAAAATATATTTATTAGGTCAATAATACCCAATTATTGTTATTTTTAAATTCGGTGTCAGCCAAGCTTTTCAAAAATTTTACAAAATTCCTTAATATTGATTAACTTTTTTTAAACTTACGTTAGTTCGATAATGTAGAAATACTTATCAACACAAGTTGCTCCCAAACCTACCCCGCCGTAAATGGCCGCCTTTGCGCTCTGTGCTTCTGCTGTCAACATTACATTTTATCAAATTAGATGTGTACCTTCTCTACTTCGTTACACGTTTATTAAACTTGGCTGCCACACACTCTAAAAATAACAAGCATTGAATATTATTGACATAAAAAAATAATTGTATTCTAAGCAGTATAAATTATTTTTACAATCTTTTGAATTTTTTTTTCAAAGTAGATTTTTTAAATTTTGTGTTACTATTTGCAAAAAAAAAAATTATATATAAACTGCTTAACTTATGTGAAGTATGGATTACATAGGGCTGTATTTTAGTATGAATATTTTACAGATAAAACCGAATGAAAACATGCAACAAGTTGTTGTGGAAACATAAATACGAGTACTATGTTACGCGCTTAGAAAACTTTTCGCATATGAGTGTATCTCAAACTACACCACTGAGACATTGTGTTAGATATAAGTTTATGTGACATACTTCTCCTACTTTTTCGGCAATATTGGATCGCTTCTTCGAACTCAATACTGTACATAAAGCAGTATGCAGGAAGTAATTTTATTTAACAAGACGCAGATGTTTATGAGCTGACCCTGTGTTGTATAATAAACATCACATAATTGTATTGTCGTCATGGAATCAGTGATACTACACGGGTATACTGAATTACGTTTGTAGCGTGTCACTACCAGAATTCCGGAAGGTCTGGAACCTATTCGAACAACGATATAGATTAATCGTCATTTCACATGTTCATCAACCCGACCTTCACGGTGACAGTCCGCCCTTATTTCTCACAAAAGATATATGGTTACTGTACTCATTATTTTTAACTTAGATACCGCAATTTACGTCCCATCCTGTATCTGGACTATATACGTCTGTGCGTGTGTACGTTTAAACTCGCACACAATCTTAAATCTAAGCATTTGTAAATTAATGGTCATATTTAGTTCATTATTTTAGATTGTTTCATTCCATTGTTTTAAAAATCCAAAGAATGTTTAACACAATAGATGCAAATTAAAAGTGGTGACATTTTTGAAACTGGAATTCATCTAGTTTTTATTCTGCTGCAGATTTAAACTGATTAACATAAATAGGTTTTAATATTTTGAAAAACAATTTTTACACATATAGTATACAGCATAATATATTTCACAGCAACGTGGCAAGGATATTTTTGTAAAATGTTTAAGTTGAAACAAAATATGTCATGTGGAGTGTTATTTTCCGCTGCAGATAGCATGTTGAGTGTTTATTGTGGCCGAGCAGTGATATAACTACATTCCTGTGTTGCGTGATTCAGAACCTGCAGGTGGAACTGTCAGATAAGAATATTGCATTCCTAGTATGTGTAATGACACCATTGGTGTCCACCGTCCTACGCACACACCTTAGTGTAGAACATGTATCGTTCATAAACGAGACTTATGAATAATATTAATTTCAGTAACTTATTTCAACCATATAGCATACAGTATTTAATATAATGGCTACAGTTGTGTCTCCAGATATTTTCCCTTGGAAATATCCTTGAATATTATATCCTGCAACATTGGTTTCTTTCAAAATGACATCGTTTAAGGTTGTTCTGAGAGTTACTAAGTTTACACCATTGGTGTTGTGAATAGATGAGGACTTGATTCTGACAAACTAGAAAGTGCTCGGCAATCTATTGTACGAGGAATTTTTTCCCATTGTTTTTATTTAACTCTCTGTGCTCGGTAATCTACTGTTTGGTGACAGGTACCTTTTTCATTTTGTGTCTTATAAATTAACTCTCTGTGTTCGGCAAAATACGATTTGGTGACAGTATATTTTCTAGTGTTTGTCTTATAAACAAACCCTTCTGCAATAAACAACGTCCACAATTTATTTTGTTGACTCCTTGCTTCGTTATTAACAAAATGCCTCAGTAAGGTAGTTGATGCTATTCGACATCCTAGCACAAGTGAATTGAAAGTACTTGAATTATTTGAAATTTTGTGTGTTTTTTAACATTCAACTCACATTATAATATCTATATATAAAAGAGTACACTGACTGACTGACTGACATATAAAACTGCAGCCAAACCACTGGACCTAGAATCGTGAAATTTTTTGTGTGCGTTCCCCTCATGTCGTAGGTGAGCAACAAAGGGCGGATTTCTTGAAATTCGAACTCTAACGGGGCAAAAAGAGGTGAAATGTGTTTCCGAAGAAACGTCGATAGAGCTAGAAACCGTCGGCCTATCTTCATGATTTTTACTTTAATAAGACTCCCATAAAACTGCATATTTGCCTGTTTCATATTTTTTTAAATTTACCAAATAAGGGGTTAAAATGCCTTAAATGTGTTTCCAATCGACTATCAATATCTATCGAATCCTTCGGGATAGAGTGTTGGTTTTCACTTCAAAATGTTACTTACGCAAATACCCTAAAATCGGTTTTCAGATTTTTTGAAATTCGACCCCAAGGAGAAAAAAGGGCAAAATGTTTTTTTTTTACAAATCGTCTATGTTACAGAAACGCAATTGACCATCGTTGTGATATTTACTTCAATTGGTTACGTATACAGATACACATTATAAGTCTCTAAGAAGTGTTTTCGATTATTCTTCCATATCTATCGAACCAATCGAGATATCTAAGTGCACTGTGCTTTTGATTGATGCTTATTTAAATATCAAAATACAGTTAAAGTATATATTTTTTTCGAATTTGGCTGTAAAGAGGTAAAAAGAATGGTAACATGTGATTTTGATTCACAATCGATATACATCGACGTCATTCATTTTTTTATAACGACGAGATTTTTGTTTAAGATTAAACTCAAATATCTGAAATGTAATTTCACGAATTTCCGGAATTCGCCACCTAAGGATGTGAAAAGGTGTGAAAAGTGTTTTCAATTAATCGTCGATATATCCTGAGCTCAGCGGGCTATTGTCGTGTTTTTCGCGTCCAAGAGACACCTGTTAAGTATTCTAAATATGATTTAAAAATTTTTTCGAAATTCACTCTCTTAGAAGGTGAAAATACCTCGGATGTGTTTTAGATAAATAAATCCTCGATAGATATCTAATCCGTCGCCAAAGAAGCACAAAATCAGTAAAAATTACGCTAGTGAATGAGGGTTGGTGGTACCCAGGAGAGACCGATATAATTAGTTACAGATACCATAAACAATTTTTTTCCAAGCATTTATTTTCACGCTGCTTACTTTATTACATCTCGCTGCAGATGTTGCTTGCTTGTTATGATAGTAAAAATGAGGATATAATAAAATAAGGACTTGGTTTAGGAAAGATCGGCCTCGTGTTGGATTATTTCTAATAATAATAATAATAATGAAGAAGCATTTTCAAGACGTTTTGAAACATCTCAACACTAGAAGCGTTTTCTTATCATACAAATACAAATCATACATTATAAAAAATTCAGCAAACGTGTTTAAATATATTGTCTAATAAGTATAACAATTCTGAATACTTTTTTCTTCCCCCACAGCTTTCATTCCCAACTACAGCAAAAATGTATCAACTGACACTGCGCATCCTGGTTACTCTTAAAGCTGGATTTCTAAGAGTTAATCTTAACAGTTGGAAGCTTACAGTATAGAGATTGACAGGGGGAGGAACCGTTAGACTTGTGGGTAATAAAAATAATAAAATCCCTTCTCACATGAAAGTGTGCATTGAAAATTTTATTCCCAGAGTTATATTGATAGATGCTATTGGGAAACCAGAAACCCATGTGAGAGTATATCTGTCAGGTTGCATACAAAAGATTGCCACACATATAAGCTGCTGTGAAGAAGTACAGGTTGCTGCAGCGTATCAGGATCATCACTGTGACATAAGTTAGAGACGATAAGAAGGTCGTCTGAAACTGTTGTGTGTTAATAGGCCTTCGGTAACGGGAACAATGACATCTTAGTGCCCATGTTTCACAGAAATAGCTATACATTATAGGGGGCGATATTCACTTTGATGCCATCGAGTCCGTTGTTGCCGTTGATATTATTACAGCCGTTCAGAATGTTCAGGAAAAAGAGGCCCTTCAGGCTGTTAAGGCCGTTGACGCGAAACAAGATGGTCGGACCATTAAGACCGATTACGGGCGTTGAGACTGACCATGTCAGTGGGGCCGTTGAGGTCGTTGTCGTTGTTTATTACGTTGCCGGTACCAACTTCAGGAATTCTATTGCCAGGTAGTAGCATATTCTGGTCTGGCATGTCTGGACACCAGCCGATCTGGCAAGACCACGCACGCTGCCGACACATGCATTGCAAGCACCATTTCTCCTCGGCCAGAGGATCACCACCACACGTCAAACCATCGTGTATGATGTCTTGCCCACCTGTTGACAAAGTGTGAAGACGTACTCTCTTAGCCCTACATCAAACATATTCACTACACACACCAGCGCCTTAACAAGGTAGTTGGGGAGAGGTAAGTTTAGTGTCCTTACAACTTTTCTCAAACGACAGACACCCGTATTCAAATCCCAGAAACATTGTTACTGATATTTGCACCGTATATACCTGATGGGCTATAGGCGCGTGTCCTCGGAGGACTCCTATATTTCCCCTCCCTCAAATCCAATACTGCACTGTTTTCTCACCTCAAATTTTTACGAGAAAACGTCGAGTGATTAATTTTTATTTGCTTGAATCAATAAGAAGGAAAACAGTATGAAATATACTGGTACGCACATCTACATTACAAATACCGTGTACAAAACTCTTAATTGTAGCGTACGATTGTTACGTCTGTATTAATTTAAATTAAAAACCGTTTTAAAATGCTCGAATACACATGCACCGCAGCGAG
Organism: Medauroidea extradentata; assembly: GCA_003012365.1. Lineage (NCBI taxonomy): Eukaryota > Metazoa > Arthropoda > Insecta > Phasmatodea > Phasmatidae > Medauroidea > Medauroidea extradentata. The sequence goes on along the minus strand of PNEQ01124570.1, from coordinate 8,839 downwards.
AATTGTAAGACACTTGTCTTATACGGTTAAGTTTCCAACAGAACCCGGCTTTCTTACATACTTCCGTTTCCCCTACTGCAGCACGGTTTACGTGATCGCCATCTTAATTCAATATATGGTGGTCAGTGCTCACAGAGTGTATTTCACCTACCACGAATAATTTATTTTATACACTTGTTAAAATTGTTTAATGAAAACTGATCAAAAAAACTAAAGAATAGAAAATGTTTTACCCTAAGTATGTTTATGTTTCGAAGCACCTGCCTCAAAACTACGGCCAGGTTATTGGTTATGTTATCGACTGGTTTCTGCTGAAGTATATAATAATCTGGGAGGTGTAATGTAAACATTAGTATGACTTTTAAGTGCATATGTGATCAGGAGTTATTTGAGAAGCTTACGATATAACCTACGAATTAGTGCTGTATTCCTGGATCTCCCCAGAACCCAGCTCCATGGCTGGTGTGGCTGTAATTGTACAGCGACCAGCATGACTGGTACCAGTAGCTGTATGAAGCTGTAACAACACAGATGAGGTCTGTACATCACTTCACCTGATACAACTGAACAATCTCCAGTCTTCGAGATTACGCCCTGGATAAAAGTACTTTCTTTTAACGTGCACAAACACTAACGTAAATAATTTCTCAAGTGTGATTGCAGAAACGTCAGCACTTTCTAACGATCTAGGAATACGAAATACAAGTTTTAACGTCTACTTTAAAGTTAGAATTCTTGAGTTCTGTAAGAAAAAATTATTTCCTTTACGTAAACAATAAGGATACTGATCTTAAAGTGACTATAACGGACAAAGGTTTTGTACGTGCTATATAGGAAACATATATTTACAGTAAAATTGATGCAGTGAGATGGAATTGGAGTGCATCTGTCATCCTACTTCATAACGAGTACATGTAAATATCTGTAGAACCAACCACGTTCATTCAGAGCACGGAAAATTTTGCACGCTGGCATAGGCGGTCCTAGGAAGTGAAATTTACCGGGCGAGTTTGTTTTGCTTATCTGAGATTTTAGGGCAACACGTTTGAAAAAAAAAATGCTGCTTACAGCAGTAGTATAGCAATCTCAAAACTAACCAAAACCAAACGCAACGTTTAAGTGCCGTTCAAAGTAACAAACCATTTTTAAACACTATGCTAATATAGTTTACGATTACTTGATATGAAAATTCTCATGGTGTTTTTTTCCACCACAAAAAAATTATTCGAAAATTGCTGGATGATATATGTAAATTTAAAATTTGATGCTGGGCCATAAGCGAGTAGAGTGAAGCGAGTCAAAATATAAACACGGGACGAACAAAATCATAGTATTCTACTCAGCCTTGTATGTAGTATATGCGTATCAAGTTTCTTGAAGTTCTGAAAAATATTTCCTAATATATGCGTAACTATTCTAAAAAAATATTTAAAAAGCAACAGATTTAAAATATGCAAACAGATTGAATGAAATACGAAATACTGAAGCTAGATTTGTATGTAGTATATGTGTACAACGTTTGGTGAAATTCGGAAACCTATTTTGTAAGATATGACATAACATGCTACAACTATGAAAATGGCCGCCGTTTTGAAAATATGCACCTAGGCCTAGCCATATCGAAAAGTGATAAAACGGCTTCCATTTGCAACTATGAACATTGCGTAGACGGAATATAAATGTGGCAAGTCAGATTACAAAGAACAATATGTGCACAAAATTTAGTAAAATTCGGTCCACTGGTTGAATCGTTTTTAACGGGGACACACAAACGCCCACACGCACACACTTACACACACACACACACACCTATGCACACGGGCACTCGCAGCTACGCAGAGAGAAAGGCGATTTCATAAGAGTAAATTTTCTTTGGAAATATAAGCTAAAAAAATACGTATTTTGTTAGCAGGCGACGCAGAACTTTACTCCAGGGTTTTCTGTAATCCTACGTGCAAAGCTGAGTTTTTATTGACTGCGAAATTTTGCAGAAATGAACGGCGAAGGCAGACCAGGAAAATAATACATAGGCCTATCTGAATTTTTATCTCGAAATTAATGCGAAAGAAAATTCTGGTGTTAAACGGTTTTCCTGTAACAGAATGTAAGCTGTTGTATGAGAATGCAACAGTCATTTGTCAAACATGAATTCAGACGAATATAAGTACCGGAATAAATTATTTAAAAATACAACATGAGTTAAAAAAATATTCGTAGGACAAATGTAATTCATCCTCGGTGGACAGTTCAGCTGCGTGGAATAATCGATGCGTTGATTCAAAGTCTGCGTTGTTTCATCATTACTTAAAAGACGACCAATTATGTTACAGAAAAATCTAGATTATGTTAATCACTATGTGAGTAGAGGCAAACACATAGTCATATAAACCTTCGTTTCAAATATGAAAAAAAAAAAAAAAATGTTCTCTTATCATCCCGCGGTTTACCTCGGCAATCAAATTTGCTGTGTTGTACATTATCACGGGTTTAACATTACTTCTTCGAGTGTATTTTCGACTATGTTACCTGAAAATATATATTTACCATTTCACGACATTAGTCGCTTACGGATACGTAGTAGGTTTATTCTACTCAGTAATATCAATTACGTGAACAAATTTACTCAGTCGCTGTATGTTAAACGATTATTTTCCTAAAATTCTTAAAACGTTATAGTAGTATGTTGGCACCCTACTTAAAACGAGGCAAAATCTGAAAAATAGTATATTTTTTTCGCCAATCTGTTCGACTCCTATTCTCCGACCCAGTTCGGACAGTACAGAATATTATTAATCAAGAGTTAACTACACGCAAATAAATTTAAACTTTCTACAATTTATTGTTATACACAGAAATTCTATTAAATAACAATATTATACTTTATAATATACGTGAATTACGTCTATCCGGCGACAATTTGTTTGATATACTCCTCCAGACATCTCGTCCTCTACATACTACATTTTGATATTGTATTCTTTGTTCAACACGTACTCAAACGCAGTACAACGTATTATTTTATTTTGTGTATATACGTGGAATGATCTGCTTGTTTACGTTTTACTCGTGATTTTGTTTTTGTCGTCTGCTGTTAGTTATATACTCTAATACAAAGCAGAGTAAACATGAGTAGATACAGCGAAAAGATCTAGTTGAACTTTCAGACATTCCTGACAGCGCTATACTACACACGCACGAGGTTCCAGATCAGTTTCAGAGTAATATCTACCCTATTGAGTAGATGAAGTAAGATTTACGTAAGCACCTATAAGCTCTGGGGGTAACTTGTTTTGTTGGTTTTATGTACCGGACTGTTGGGGAGAACAGCGTACAGATTTATGGGCAAACAAATAATTTACGATGTAGCCTCCACAGTAACAGAATTTCAAAAATTCTTGTGTTTTCATTTGAAAATAATATAACTATCGGATAATAACTGCGCGAGAGGTTTACGGATGTTAAAATTATTTTCAAATGAAAATGCCCGTATTTTTGAAACTCGGTTACTTTAGAGGCCTAGATATTATCATATTAAAATTTTATAACAATAAGTTTTAAATTTTTGTAATTTCAATCCCACATTTTTGTAAATAAATAGTTTTTAATTTATTATACTAAAGTAAATCCTGCTACCACATAGTGCTATGTAAATAAACGTCCGCTGGTAAAATATTTACTAGAAAAAAAAATCTCGCCAAATTTAATGAGTAGTTCAGATTTTATTGACGATTAAGTATTCCAGTCTTTCGCTCTACATCGCACATTTCCACACATCTTAAATGTTCTGGTTTTTGTTACCTAAATATCATTGTTCATTGCATGATGCAAGTAAAATGCTACATCAGGTAATAATACTTGACATATTATATACTCACATAGTTTATTAAACCGCCGATAATATTTAAATAATATACATTTAAACGTAAATATTACATTTTCGTACCGAGATTTCCTTTGATGCCAAAAAAATACATACGACTGAATATTTATTGACGTTTCTCAACTTACACAAAATAAATTATATTCGAGCATTTGTTTTGAATATTTTATATTTATTGATTAATACCATTAAATCTTACATCTAGTCTTGTCAACGTACACATACTCAGCCGTGATAAAAACGTAAAACGTCTTAGCTTATGTATGCTAATATCTCCAGTTAGTCAACTGAACCAGTGGTAGAAACGCTACGGTAATATATATTGTAGTAGGTAATAGTAGTTTCCGTACCATAACTAATCTGATAAACGGTTTTCCAAACGATAATACTGGTTAGTGTAATACGATTTTATGAAGTGACCTTCACTGTGTTGAATTTAATATAATTTGATATTCTAGCTTATCAACCGCTGTCATAAAACATACAAATATTTATTTATTCTTTCCGGCTCTGTAAATGTCACATTTAATTTAATATTGCTACCGTATGTAATTAGTTGATGAATGGAAGATGTAGGTTATTTGTAATTCGAGACCGTAAGACGATATGTAAAGGGTCACATGCAATACCCGGATAAAAAATGTATCTTTAAGAAAAAATATCGAACGTTTCTAATAAAGTAGATGACTAATAACATTTTAAACACACGTGATAAACGTTAGAAGTAGTTTTACCGCCAACCACTAAACAGTATTGAAGCGTCGGTTATATAGCGTCTAAATTACATTCATCTTGTTGAAGCCATTTAGATTCCACTCCATGATATTGGTTGGCGTTTGTGTGAGGATGTCCGGATGCTCCCGCAAATACATTGCTTCTGCTGCTCTCGTCATCGTCAACTCAGCTCTCAACTTAACAGTGTTTATAAACTCTTAGCTTTGCACGTATACATAACATGAACGTTACTCTGTATGTTAGCAATATATGTATGTGTTCCTATGCCATCAACATATTGCAATGAAAGTTGATGAGTTTATGCGCGTTTTTGCCCAAGATGGTTTGCCCAAGTATGGGATAAAGAGTAAAGAATGGGAAGGGAGGGGGGCAAATCATGGCGGGTGAGGAAGGAGGCGGAAAATTTGGGTACTCAAAGAGATTTGTTAGAATATTTGTTTCAACATGTTTATAGAGCGGCCAATAATGCCACTTTATATTGCTTTGCACCATTCGGAGTTTTCAAAAATTCTGTGTATCAGAAACTTTCAGAAATATGAAATTAATACTGTACGTGATTATTAACTATATTTATATGTATTAATATTTTACCTAAAATTTAATTGGAAGTTCTGTAAAGTTTACTTCAATAATTTAATTTCGAGTTTTTTCAATTGCTCTTTTTTTAAGTTTCGTTGGTAAACACCTTTAATATGCGTGGTTTCTATAGTTTTGCAGACAACTATCATCGATTTTAAGTGTTCTTAGTTTATTAAATATTTAAACTAATACGTCTACAAAAATTTTTATTTGCAAATAATGCCACGTTATTAGTTCGTTTCAAGTTATCAAAAGGAAACACGTAGTGAACCTTGTGCTGTTACTAAGCAATTGAGATCTCATTCATAAAAGTAGATTAGAAGTTAATGTTTGTCAATGAGACATCTGTTGCCAGGCAGCTATTGAAGGTCAGTGCTGTCCTGTTATCGCACTTTAAGAAATTCTACCTTACTATTGTGATAGAGGAAACACGAGAGTGAGACACAGTATAATCGTCAGCTGGCCAACTGCACGTAACCCGGGTAGCATACTAGCAGAATTCCCCATATGGTTTCCCTATGGTATCTAGGGATTACCATTGAATTAAGTATGTCCTAAATTTATATAAATAATATACTGACAATCGTAGAATAACTAGTAAATATAAACATATAACATAACTTAAAATCGTACTTATTTTTCGGCGTACACAGTGATTCGTATCAAAGTTAATTAAACGATTTACAGACGTCACAAAAATTGTATATTGCTCTTAAAAAACGACCAACTGAGATAGATAAGTTGTTTGCTTATTACTAGAAATACTGGACTCCAGAAGGCTCGTGAGACCAGTTCTGAAACCATGTTCCGCGTTTAAATTAAACTGAATAAATGTTACCTGGGTTTGTAAACTTGGTCAACCACCATACACTATTGTACGACTTGATAACCTTGTGTATACTTAAAGCTCGGAAGTTTTCCTAGTGAAATGAATATTTTTCTCGGTACACGAAACCGAACAATAATATAAACAATGAAAATTGTAAATTTTAGAACCTCTGTTTGATAACTTAAAAATTAAACCACAAAGTTCAGTTTCTGTAAAGTGTATGTTTATAAACATAAATAAATAAATTTATACATGATGTGTTTATATTTCATTCATATACGTTATGTATAATATATGTTTCTATATAATTAATATGAAGTATTTTATACATTTTGTCTTATGTCATTATTTTATATAATTCAAGAATATAATTTATGAGAGGCCTAAAGCTTTGTTAGCTTCAGCAGCATAACGACATAAGCGCATGTTACTTAACGTCTGAGCAGACTGAGTGACAAAAATGTTCCGGCCAATTGAAGCAGTAAATAACCAAATTTGGAATGAGTCTACAGATACCTGTGTGAGTATTGTGACAGTTAAAAGAGTGTAAGGAACTTTGTCTGTACAACTTACAAGGACGTGTTTCTGTCTTGTCTTCTTCTCAGTTTCGATAGTAAATAATAAGATGATGCCAATATACAGAAGATAACCGAACACAAACAGTTCTTCAGAATCCTGCCTTACTCTAATCTGCACGAGAATTACCTTTGTTTTTTCTTTCAATATATTTACAGCAACAGTTATGTAGAACAGTTAAGGAAAATTTTGCAACATTTATGTAAGTCAAACTCTGTAAATACATTTACAAAAAAAGAACCATTATTTTCATATTTTCGAAGGAGTTTTGTCGGCACCCACGTCTGTAGCCAGTACAGTTAGTTGTTTATGTTGTAGAGTTAACATTAAATATTTATTCATTTTTACGCGCTTCGTATATAATCACGACTTATGTCACACAGTTAGCATGTACCGTCCACTATGTTGAGCTAGTAGAATGGAGGACACATACGTTATGGCTACAGTTATGTAACACATGTCTAAGAAAACTGTTCCAACTATATGTTCTGACGTAAATATACAGCAAAGGAGTCTAGTTTCATCACAGCTCGACCACAATAAACACTTAGCACACTATCTGGAACGGAAAACAACACTCAACCATTTATTTTACTGTCTCTCTATAAACAGTAAACACTTCACGTGTACGCCTTCTTCACTTACCAGTGGAATTTCCATGTTACAAAAGTATGAAAAATCAAAGTCATTAATTTTTTATTATCAGAAACTAGGTAGTAATTATAATCATAACGGTTTTCAAGTTTCTGTGGCACTAAAAATTATTTTTTTTATTTCAAAATTGTTTCTCTTTAGCTCATAAATGTACTGGCTCGCATTATTTTGTTCTATAGCCAAATGAGTGGAACAGGTGAAAATAAAGATCGGATGACGTTTATGAATAATATGAAAAAATGCATATTCGTAAACTTGTTGGTTTAAAGTGCGCGCGTATGTGTCTCTGTGTGGACGATTAAAACAAGACATTAACAAATTGTTGCTTAAGCAGATTTACATACCCTTGTTTGTACGGCCGAAATATCGCTACATATAAAAGAGAATACAGACTGACATATCAAACTGCAGCACAAACACCGGATATAGAATCGTGAAAATATTTTGTGTGATTTCTCCACAGGTCGTAGGTGAGCACTAAGAAGGGATTTTTCGAAATTCCACATTTAAGTGGGTGAAAAGTGGTGAAATGTATTTTCTAAGGAACGTCGATAGTGCTCGAACCAGACGGCTTAACGTCGTGATTTTTGCTACAATGTGACTCACAGAAAAATGCATACTAGCCAATTTCAGAATTTAAAGAAATTCAACATTTAAGGGAGTGAAAAGTCCTTGAATGTGTTTCAAATTAATTATGTATTGGTTACGTACACATTTAACTATGGCAGGACTCCAAGACATTTTGAAATTTAATAATAAAGTGGGTAAAATTACGTGAAATGTGTTTTTTTATTATCCCTCTATATCTATCGAACCTATATATATATATATATATATATATATATATATATATATATATCAATGTGTCTTTTGCTTAAGATTTATGCTTATGTAAATATAAACGGTAAAATTTAAACCCATTTTCCTTATTTGGTCCCAAAGAGGTAAAAAAAAGGTAAAATGTGTTTCAATTCAAAATCAATATATATGGCCCTGTTTAATTTATATATATATATATATATATACAAGCAGTCCCCCGCGGCTTTGCTCGCGAGTATTATTCGTAACTGATAATATTTACTTTAATTGAAAAACCTCTTTGTACACAAGATTGGTACTTCAGTCATCAAGTGTTAGAATGTCCAAGCGGCTAGTTGAACTAATTCTGCAGAAGGATAAGTAGCTATAGCTGTCCATGCGAAAAGCAGTCTTAAGTTGGTCCCTGCCACTAACAGCGACTTCGCCTGGGCCTTATTTATTTATAAAACTGCCAATTTGACGTTCTATGGTAGTTACAGACATCTAAGGTAAGAGGTTAATCGAATGAGAAACATCTGTTTACCCTGTGCACAACCATTGGTGACGGTGCCCTCAGTTAATATATTGCCAAAATATTCACTTTATCTTTATTGACATTACAAAGTTTCAGAGAGTTAAGGTTTCGCGGAAACGTATTTGGTGCCCCAAACCTGAGATTAGTGAGATGATATATCGTCGGTTTACTGCCAAAAGTGACAATGTCAAAATGAGATAAAATTATAAAAATGCTAGGAATATGTATATGTTGTTCACGAACAATTGCCCAA
>PNEQ01124569.1:0-48421 GCA_003012365.1 Medauroidea extradentata | reverse complement strand
CGAAACTCAGCTAAGGACAAATTGTACTTGCCTACCAATGTTACCTGGTACGTCACAGGCATTTGTGTCGTCAGCATGGAAATTAGTTCTGTTTCGGTCATACTAGGTGTTAAATGTCGACTCCGTTCATAAATTGAACTGATGTGTTCATCAACTTTTCTCGGGCCTTTCGGGTCGTATTTTTCGGCATGCAGTAGAGGACGTACCGATCCTTGAGCTCTAGGCCCTAAGAATTGCCTAGTGAATTTTTCGCGGAACTCAGTAAGTGAACTGGTATTTGCTGTTTCTACTTCCCACCAGTAGTTTGCAGAGCCTCTAAGCGAAAAATTTAAATACTTTAGACTTTCCTGTTGTGTCAAATTAAAAGTTTCAGTGTATTCTTCAAACCTTTTGAGAAATGTCATGGGGTTCTCGTTTTCCCCGTTTGCAAATTTAGGTATCGATTTGCTTAACCGTTGTATCGGGTGGTGAAACAACGCAGCTACATTAGGCACCTGTGAAAAACAATTTTCTCTAGCCTCGCTTGAAGGTGTGTATACACTGTCGTGTGCTTGATACATAACTTCTCGTTCATGTGTCTTACTGGACTGGGCGTTTGTCGGCGTGCTAGTCAGATCACGTGACGCTGTTTCTTGTTCTGAACTTTCCAAATGTCCACTTCGCTCTATGTGATTTTCTGAGCGTGTAGTTCGTATTTCTTCGAATTTTTGTGTGAATGCGTTTTCGACCTTATGAGACCATTTTTCAAAATTTGGGCCTTACAACCCTGACGCAATTTGTTTACCGTCTGCCGTGACTCGGTTTTATGTGCATCTAGCTGAACTAAGACGTTTTGCATTTGATTTTCCACAGTCTCGAACTTGGAGTTAGTCTCCACAATCGTTTCACGTACCCAAGATCTGCAGTTCTGCGACTCGGTTTCAAGAATTTCGAAACGGGTGTTCATGTCGTGTTTCCATTTTTTGAGTACGTCACTTAATTCGCCTCTAATATTTTCACTTGTTTCGCGCAACTCAGACTTCAAGTTGTTCTGTACATCACGAATTTCTGACTGTACGTTATTTTGTACCTCCCTGATTTCGGATTGTACCTCCCGCATACTTGACTGTATGTTGAATTGCAATTGTTGCATTAGATCCAACATAGTACGCATATTTATGGATCTTTCCTGGTCATTTTCTGGTGTGTTTGACCCCTCTACAGAAGCAGTATCGCTTTCGACAGTGTTGCGAGCAATAACACCCTCGATTACCTGATCGATATGTGCGGGCACTTCTTCTTTGTTAGCCATGTCCGATGTTTCTTTTTAGTTATGTGTTTCGTTTTCTACTAGCCAACAAGCTTCTAAACAACTATTTGTTGTTCTATGACTATTCACTAGCTTTATTAAGCTTTTCTCTGGCAGGTTATGTTATCTATCTACACAACTAGGTCATTGTGACTGTGTTTTAATTCGTGCCCCGCGTTGGGCAGTCATCTGTGATATTCGACTTACTTGAATATCTATCTTTTTACGTATATGAATTATATTCCTTTTTTTTTTTTCTTTTCTTCAACTTTTACAATGATACCTAGTTGTGCAGTAAGGTTTAAAGGAGAAAATAAAGCTACAGTACTTTCTACCAGAGAAATGAGGAAAGAAAATGATCAATAACCTCCTGTATGTGCAATAGATTTATTAAGTGAAATAAATAAATTTGATGTAGTAGTTCTTATATGGGTGAAAACACAGGAAATTACAAATCATTTACGCTATTGGAACTAAATCAAGATAAAAATTACATGAGGTGGAGTCGTGACTCAGTAAGCTGGAGTGGCGACCCGACCTCTCCTGAGTACGAACTAGGCGGGTGGCTTCAGAAAACTCAACGATGACTAAAACTCGGATTTCTATACGAGCTGTCTCTTAGTGTCCCGGCAGTGGGTTATTATTTGTGGGCGCATAATAAAAAACACAGGTGTTGAAGAATGTCTCGTATTTAAGAACTTAATCCGTAGTTTTTGACACTTAAATGAGTCTCTGCCTTTGATAAATAAGAGAAGCCCCAGCAAAGTTAGAATTTGAATGTGTAGATTACCGCAAATCTTCCACGAAGTCACTCTCGTAAAACGACTGGATCTTTCAAAATAACTTCTGGGATATGGTTTCCTTCTGGTATTTGTTCGTACCGATGTCGAAGGTGATCAACTCTAGAAGTCTTGAAATCAGCACGTCGTAATTCATGAAAAAAATATTTCTTTTTTTTTTCTTTAAACCGTCGTGTTGTTGTTATCCTCGAACAAAAAACTTCGTCTTCACGCCCTTTCTCCTTGACCACCGCGACCTATCGATACCCAGGATCAGCTCAGACCCGTGACCTCAGTAATCAACATTATAAATATTAAAGAAAAAGAAAAAAATATTAAGTTCTGCCACAGACAATAAAACATACATAGAATAAATACCTTCGTGACTAAACAAACCTTTTCCCTGGCGCGAGGTATACTGTGACCATAGACATATCATGATTTACTTTATGTAAATAACTTAACAGGAGAAATTTAATATTCATTCTGGCAAAACGACATGCCACACTACCCAAAACAATTTTAAGCAGATAATGGAGATAATCTTACCGCAATATAAATAATTAACACAGGTTGACGCGTATTAACTCAGACACACAATTTAATTGCTAACTGTGATTATGGAAAGGTCGCTGTATGGGAATTAACCTAATAATGTATAACAATACATACATAAATCTTGAAGTTGTTAGAAAACAGGTGATAATTTTATGGGGTTAACAAATTCAATAAATGTGCAGGTTGTCCAACAAGAATTTTTGCTTGGCAAATACTAAATTAAGACGGGATTTTTATATGAGCTGAAGCATATTTAAGTTTTAATGTGTTAAGGCGCCATCAAACAATTACTTGGATTTAACAATATAAGAATTTAACTGGGAAGATTTACTTAAGAAATTTTTCTTACGGGCAAACGACATTAGAAACTGTATCAATATCACTTAGAACATATTTTTTAATTCCGTACTAACAGTTTTGTTGAGGTAGTGTATAGGAAAAGGAAGGTAAGGAATGTTCTGGAGGAGTAGTAATTTCATTTGGCCTACGTTTATTACTTGTTCTGAGTGCTAATGTTGCATCATCTATCTCAGAGGATAGTAATACTGATTGATTTTGTAAATGAAAGAAACGTATTCTATACAAGCTACCATTGACGTCAGAAAAGGGGGAATAAAAGGGGGGGGAGAGGAAAAGAAGGGCATCTGCTTCCTCCTGGAATTTAAACGTGTATTATTTATTATTTACATTATGTTATGAGACATTTAAAGTAGATGAGAAATGAGAATTTGCCTTACACTATATAACGACCATTTGCATCACGTTTCTTTATTTTTATTAAGTATGAAGGAGTAAAGTTAGAAAAATAGGGCCTTTTGTAAAAAGAAAGACATTATCAGTACTATATACAGTAGTCATATTGTATACATTATCATTACTATACATATGTACACGTAGTAATTATATTGTATACATAATGTTACGGGAGAAGAGGTCAATAAAGAGGCAGGTGATAGGGACCCAAGGGCTACGAAATAAATTAAACTTGTATGATCCGATTCACAACCGTCTAGAAGTTACGAATTTATTAAGACAAATTGGCTGTTCTCTACACTGAGCTAAGCATTTATTGATGGTGGAGAAAGTAATGGTCCATGTGGAACGAAATTTGTACTGGACTGGCGATCCTACCCTGCTTATGATGTTGAATGCTGTGAAGCTGCAGTAATCTAGCTGCAGGTCTAAGGACTCGAACCAGAACCATGAAATGGCGAGTGGCAGATAGACCATCTTGTCGTCTATAGTGGCTTGTGAAAATTCACTCGCCAGAGTAAGGTAGGTTATTTCAGTCAAGTGACCAGGTTTTGACTATCACCAGTATTTGATAACCGCAATCAATACTATTCAAGGTTTTAAAAATACGGGAATAAAAATACCCTACATATTTTTAGATGATAAATATTTTACTAACTGCTACATCCATAGTGCATTGTTTACACGTATTTTATTTATATTGAAATATATTGGTTTAGTAGTTGACCAAGAGGCCATCAGTTGAAATTTCGAATATACGTAAACTTATCTGGGGTGCATTTTAAACACCAAAACCACGAAATTTTAGCTGACCTACCCTACCCTCGTGAATTTTCATAAGCAGCTTATGTGACTATAACGAGACAGACCCAGTTTGGCTGGTTACACTGTTATATATTGCAGTCTAGCTGGTCCTCCATTGAACAGTATTTGGGAATGGGCCGGTGATTCACTGTTGAACTGATGTTACGCCGGTCTTTACATTTCGGCCACGGCTGTCAGAACATAATGGAACTTACTGAAACCAGAAAATGTTTCACTACTTGGTAAGTTTTAAAATTCTGCTTAACTTAAAATAAAACTACGAAAATTACTTGTGTGCTACAATTTTATTTTGAAATGAACACAATCATACCGCTCAAATAAATAAAAAATACCTAACCTTTAACTGTATTCCTCTTACTCAAGACGTCGATGAAAGAACACACGAGCAAATATGACGTCTGGTAATAATAATTACTATCGGGTACTCGGAGCGAAAAAAAATTCAATTTATACTGTGTCCGCTATGTTAGCTCATCATTTCTTGTCGGCGGGCACTGCAGAAATAATTCGCAGCTGTGCACGGCACGTTTACCTTCATTACAATTAATTACCGGCTTCATAATCGTGTCGGGCGAGGGCTCCGCTTGACGTCACGGCAGTCGTGCTAGCGTGGCGAGGTGCAAGAATGGCACAAGTGCACGATATTGCCGACTAAATTATCATACGCTGTTGTTCAAATGCAGCTGACGTGTAGAGCTACTGAGGGCCAAGAGACTCGCACTTAGCTGCAATTTTTCAGAGTATTCTGAGCTTTCAAATGAAACTTGCTACTCATGTCATTCGTTTATTTCCTTAGTCACTTAAAACATTCTCAGGAGTAATCGTTTAAACATCATAGTTAATTCTAAATATTTTTAACAGCTCGCTAACGTAATTTTACCATGTCATCTCAGTCGTTCATCATAAATGGTTTCAAGCCTTTATAATATATTCTATCAAGCATTTTAATGCCAGAGTGTAGACTAGCAGAAACCTTATTAGTAAAAATGAAGTAAGTATAGTTTAAGTACAAAATAAAACTAAAATATTTATAAAAAAAATTTAGGTCGTTCTAAAACTAAAACCACAGAAAATATTACAGTAGGTACAATAATTTAGCGAAGTATTGAAAATAATTACCGGATCACAAATAAATAAAATTGTTCAAGCGTGCTTTTTTTTTTTTTTCAGTTTACTGCAATATTATTTATTATGTTTGAATGGCTGCATTATTTTTAGAACTGCAGTCTTCCTACTTTGTAACGCAACTTGCGCGAAAAATTGTTGTTCGCAGCACTAGTTCAGAAATTGTATTTGTTTTGAAGATGTCTTCTCAGGCGAAGATAAACTGTATTTAAAAAGTCTAGAGAGGTCTAAGCCAAATACAATCTTTGATTTATCTTCTCATACACACGTACAAAAAACTACATGGAATGTTCAACTGCTGAATGAATTTAAGAGGTTTCAAGCAGTATAAAATAATATAATTTTCCATATTATTAGAATGTACCATTCTCAGTAAGAGAATGAACTAATCCATCGAATAGTTTTAATATTTATATATTAAATTAAAGACCCTCTATGTATAAAGTTATGTTCTTGCCAATTGGCGGGTTTTCACGCACCGCTGTTTCTCTTGCGGTAACGCCTGCTTTCTAGGTAATTTTTTTTAATAGGAGCAAAGGTAACAAAAACTTTCGTTATTCCTTGCAAACATCCCCCAGTTACCCTGCTCAGAAACGTTTTCTTACGTTGATTACGGCCATGGAGTTAAAATGGTGTATAATTGTTCAAAAATTACTTCTCAGGCGATAGGTAAAAAAAGTAAGTTACTTCAATCAAAAATAATTCTGCGTAAAATATTTTAAGAAATAGAGTAATTTTTTTAGGTATAACGTATACATTTTACTATTGAAATTTGGATATCGTGTAACAATATAAATACTTTAATTTGGCAATGGTTCCTTGAATGGCTGCATTCTTGCGAAAACAACGCGGAATAAATTTTGCTTGAAAAAAAATTTAACTTGGTTATTCTAACAATGATTTCCTTTTTAAACACCGTGCCCATGTGGCAGCAAGCAATGAAGTCAGACCATTATAACTGCCAGTGTAATGACTTTCCGTAATAAAGGCCACTTGAAAGGACACAGTTATTGTAATAATGAGGTTGAAGACAATGTCCTCACCACCAGCCAATTAGCCGCGGACTTGGGCCAGCTAGGGTCCTGTCACGAGGCCACGTTCATGTCACTCCACCGGTTCGCCTTCTCAAGCGATGAGCCCACTTGACTGACAACCAACGTGGAGTAGTAGTTCAAAGCGAAGAAGTCTGCGGTACCTGTTGGAACATGTAGAACCTTGATAACAATGTATGCAGTAATTATTCAAAGGTGTGGCGATAAGATTAGAGTAATATTTGAATACAAGCACAGGGTTCAACTTGAGTGCATGAAATAATTATATGAGTATAATATGTCACACAGAGACTACTGCATGATTTTGTTGAAGCAGTTTTCATGGTCTCTCACTCCCGTTGCATAGCGGCCTTACTAAACGTTAGCATCCTGACAATAAACTTTCATAGCTCTTGCAAAGCCCTGGGGACTAAATTTTCAAGATAATTTCCAAATTACAGAAGATTAATCATTTTTAAAAATATATTTTTTTTTCGGCTCCTCTGTGGCGATGATGGCCGTTTTGAAATTCGCTAGCATATGTTTCTGTTACAAAACATACATTATCGTGGCTTCCGTGGTTAACGTAATTTAGACGTAAATAGTAACTCTAAGGCTTTAAAATGTGTCTCTACTTTTACAGGTTTGACTATCAACGAGTGTATTGTCAACGTGGAAGACAGCACAATTACAGCAATTTCGTCAGTAGGACACTGATGAATCACAAACTACTATTTGGTGAAATATTAAGTAAGTTCCGTGTTGGATGCGAAAAAGAGTCTTTTGAACTTAATTCGTCCTATCAGTTAAAGTAATGAGGCAATACAGGCACAGTAAAATTATATGTATGTTATATTACCTCGGATATATTTAACCCAGTATTCACCAAACTCTGGCAGTCTGGATCTGTACAGTCCCTCAGCCTTGCTGTTTTTGCCAATCTTCTCCTTCATCACAGCAGGATAGTCACCCTCCTTGCTGTAGATAGGGTGTGCGAACTATCCCAGCTACAAAAAACAAAAGAAACAGAATTTGATATAGACTGTAAATTTTCCTGACACGTGTAAGGTAATAGCTAACTTGTACGGGAAAGTCACACACATACTCTAATATAATATAGTATAATACAATATAATATAATAAAATATAATATAATACAATGTAATGTAATATAATGTAATATAATAAAATATATAATGTAGTATAATATCGTATCATACAATACAATCCGGTGTAATATAATATAACACAACCTAATAAATTATATATCCTCATATCATATCATATAATATATCGTATCATATCATGTCACATAATATTAAATAATTTCATATAATATTAATGTCAAAAATATACATTATATATATCATAGAGTTACGTACAGCATATATACATATAATTTCACATAATATATCTTATAATATATCGCATCATATATCGTATTGCATCATACTCCAGCATACAATTATAATATAATATATAATAATTCATATAATTCATATTATAATGTAACATGTATATTTCGTCATATCATATATCATATATACAATGTCACATACAATATTGCTAATGTAAATATTACTTAACATTGTTATGGTAATATTTTTTCATATGAACGATGACTCAATGAAAGATATTCTTTTTAAATATAATAATAGGAACATTAAGTAAAATATTTTATGACTCTCTTACCTAACACTATAACTGCATATGAGAGAATCTGTTTTTTTTTTTTTTTTCGCAAATTTTACGTGCGAAAAGAGATATAAACGGAAGTATATATTTCAAACGCTTAAAAATAATATTGAATATCACGTACGTATGTGTATTGTAGGAGTACTATTATACATTTTACTGTGGTCTCGATCATGATCAGCAACTGCTTTAAACGGATTTTGAGGATTGTCTGTAATTTAAGTTTTACATATAATTATATTTATTACTACACACGTAATCTCAGATAAGCGGACAGTTCTAACAAAAATAACGTATATTTGTTCAAAAATAATAATTTTATGACATAGAATTTGTTGTTGGAATGTTAAATCGTAACAATTATTATTATAATTTTGTTACATAATTACTTACATAATTGGTATTGCTTCTTCTATGTCTTTCTCTCTCTTTCTTACGCAAGTTTTTCACTTGTATTTATATTTAGTTGTACGCTTCGCTAAATGCTTTGTATTAGTTGCGTATCATGTATATTTGAAGTTTGTAATGAACTTCTCTGGCCTTAACTTTCTGGCTATTCATAAATTTTTTGGTTTCTTCACGACTTCATCCATTGTTAAGAACACTGAGATACACTAGACAGTAAGTCACAAGTCTCTGAACGCAAATACCTCGATACATTTCAATGCAATTTTGAACTAGCTATTGCTTATGATGATTATGTTTCCTAACACATTAATCTTAAAACCAGATGCCTGTTAAAGAAATTGAATAAGATGTTTTCCGTAGGACTAATTCATGTAAACTGCAAACATTAGAAGAAGGATTTTTTTAAATTAGAAGAGTAGTAAGTTTGCTTACGCAAACGCATTACTAATAAAAAAAACGTGTATTAAGTCACTCGTTTATAAAATAGATACTTTAAGAGATAAATAAAAATTACTTGTTATTAACCTTTGAATGAAGGGAAGGACTGTGTGTTTGTGTGTGTAACAACAATGTATACCCACCTATTCTTGCAACGCATAATTCAGCCCCTGTAAATATTTTCTTTTGTATTGCACGTAACTTACATTAAACTGCATGTAGGTTTCAGCTGCTTCCATGTCAGCAATGGAGCTGGTGTTAGGCTTGGCGCATGCTGCACTGAGCGTTATGCTGACCTTGCCTGTGAACACCCAGAGGAATATTTCATCAGCCTTTGTTTACTTGCAGTATATTATGCTTACCTCGCTGAAAAGAACGTTTGGAGTCGTGGTCACAGAATAGTTCTGTCACTGGTTTTCAAGGAATCAACAGTAAAAGCTTATTACTGACACAAGTATCTGGTACAATAATATTCCAAGTATGCGTTTTTTAATATTCGTCAGTAATTTTAAAGTATAAGCTCTAACATAAACTTGAGTATT
Source organism: Medauroidea extradentata (assembly GCA_003012365.1). Taxonomy (NCBI): domain Eukaryota; kingdom Metazoa; phylum Arthropoda; class Insecta; order Phasmatodea; family Phasmatidae; genus Medauroidea; species Medauroidea extradentata. The sequence continues at coordinate 38,979 of PNEQ01124569.1, read as the reverse complement.
GGCAAAACGACATCTGTTTCTGAATTAATTGAATTTTTGGGGGATTCCTACCTATGTCGATAGTAATACATTTATTCGCGAGTCGCGGATGGCGCAGTGACTGGAACACTCGCCTCCTACCAAGGCGATCCGGGTTGGATTCCCGGTGGGGTCGGTCCCCGGATTTTTCCACGTGGGAATCATGCAGGACGGGTTTTCTCAGGGATCTTCCGTTTCCCCAGCTCATTCATTCAGGCACTGCGTCATACTCACATCATGTCACCCCTCACCAGCGCCAAATACCTAGATGTCAACTTCTTACCAAAATCTCTTCCAGTTGATAATTTGAAAAGAGGGAAAAATAGTATGAGCTCTATTCTCTTTATTTGTTCGATTTGCAACTATGTGAAACGAACAGGAATGGAAGTAACAGTACAGGCGATAGTTCCCGAACAAATCAGTGCAAGTTTTCTTACTTCCATACAATTTCTCTCTATTTTCCCCACACGCAGTAGTTATTAATGTAGATACTTTTCTTGCAGACATCTAAGTTTTCAAATGTGGGTCGAGTTACGAACGACACAGTAACTTTTTCTGCTTCTTGCCTTTAGTTTTTATACCTGGTATACGTACAAATTTAATTGTTATTTTAGTATACTTAACGGATATCAATGACACTGACTGATGTCCTACTGCGATTGGCTCGCTGACCTTCATTGTCTCCATCAGCGAGGACACGACCAACGATCACGTTCTTTTTAGATATTTTGTAGTCTTTGCCAAGTAATAGCTAGGCAAGGCATAATGTCTTGTTGACGGCAAGGTTGTCAGAGACGGAATTAATGACTATACCACGGGTAAATAATTTTCGTAACTACCTCCTCTTGTTTGATACATATTATGAACGGTAGCTTCGCGCGACAGGGCGGTGATCTAACGTTCAAATTAAAAACTGTTATAGAGTTACCGTAGCGTATTGCAGCGGATAAAATACTTCCATACAATTTTGCTTTACTCTACTGCTTTACAAACGTTCTTAAGGCGGCCGCTTGCCCCACGATTCAAATACGTTGCAGCGTGTTCGTAAACGGGTTTTTTCTACGAAACTATACCACGTATGCCCATTGTGGCAACGTACGAAAAGAAAACAAACTTCAGACAAGGTCAGAACCTCATTTTTAAGACGCGGCGCTAATTATAAACACCGTTTCTAAGCCTTCCAACATGTCTAAAAACAGCCTTTTCTGACTGCCGTAATTCAAAACGTACTAGCTGGATGTATTTGAAACTCAGATTGCTACCTGCACTGAACTTAGTTGCAGACTTTCCACCAATAAAATTATATGGTCACCGCTTAATGTTCCATAGTAAAAACCGTTCGGTGGGAAGCTTACACGCCAGTTCAGTCCTTGGCTCGTTGAGGCGACGAGGTATTTAATGCACGCTTCAAGGTCGACCTTACTGCTCCGTCACTTTTGAGTCTCTCACGTGCGGGTAGACGGCGCCCTTAAGTTCTCAAAACAAGTAGAGTAAATTATTAGCTACTTCTACACAACAAAGTAATAATACACAATTAGGAACGGTCCCAGGGCGTTTCAGAAATTATTTACAAATCTACTGAAAATAAAAATCAGTATGATAGGAACGGGAGTTAAGTCCATGTCTTCCTGAATTCGGTTGCTGTGTTTTACCCCAGCGCCTCAACGTTGTTTCTATCTATGCCTGCGCTAGAAACGCATTGCAGCGAGTTAGAAATAATCCTACTTGGAAGAACCATCTAAACGCGTATTACGTTTGTACATCTATGAAAATAAAACGCATTTTAAACGATGTGTCTACATGTTTAAAAATTTGGATAGCTTATTGGAAACACGATTTCCAAGACTCTCAAAACGGCTACAAACAGCTTTTTTTAAACTGCGTATCTAGAAAATTTTCAACCGGATTCTAAAAACACCATTAAATAAATAGGCGCTGGAATTTTAACCATGGGTAACGCAAATTAAAAAATACTGTCACCGCTTAAAATCCCATAGGAAAATGAATTATAGTAAAGCTCTGCACGCCAGTTGCGGGGTTTGCGTGTAGAGGCGATGATGCATACATACGCCGACCGACGTCACTCTTAACACTCCATCGATTTTGTGCCTCACATACACCAACACAGCCTACCTTAGGCCTAATAAAGATTGAAAACTGAGACGTACCTTTCTGCGTGCTGCGGAACTCTTTGTCGTACAGGTGGTAGGCCCGGGCGTGAGCTTTGTGAATGCTGTGCCCCACCAGATAGTCGCCAACTCCTGGGGCGTCTACGGAGGGCGGAACACATCCGTCGCTCGTGTAGCCGTCGACGAATGTCAGCGGCTCATTGAATGTCATCCACCACTTCACCTGCGTCGTAAGAACATTCATTTCACCTGTTTTACAACTGATTGTAATGGAGCAGTGGAAATACACTTGTCTCATATTCGAGTCCCGATTGGGGCACTCGTATTTGTTTCTCCCATTTTTTCTCGAAATAACCATAGACGAATACTGGAACTGTTTATTAATATATGAAATATCCTATTAATATATAGATCTTATAAGCCACTGGTTTTATTTACGATAAACATTCTGATGACGAGACATTAAGGCTTCCCCTTGATGGCCGCGTGTTTGTGTGAGTGCGGCACGGCACCAGAGCCGATGTTAACTTGCTCATCTGGTGCAGTATCGCCTCTATCGTAAGGCACTGAAATGGCGTGCAGTGGTTTCGTAGAACACTTGCCTGACTGACACTTTCAGTGGTGACCCCATCGTTTTATTAGTGGGAAGTTTTAAGCAAATTCCAATCCACTATTCGACCGTTCTTTCACACAAATCCAGTAAGTAGTTTATTTTAGATACAATAGATTGGAAAAGTAATTTAAAGCCATTGGAGGGGCTCCGAAATGATCTTTCTAATTAACGTGATGTTTTTTTACTACTTTTCCGACGTCGTTTGATGGGTTTGTTGTTTTTGCAAATGAACACATTAAAATACATTTAAAAGTTTCTTAGAGTAAAGAGTTCTGCTAGCACGCTGCAACGCTGTTTACAATTCAGGCAGGTGGCCAACTTAATGGCACAAGTATTTTTTACTTTCTCGTGAAAATTATTTTTAATCATGAAAGAGAACATATCGTAAAATCGTCCAGTTGATGTTTTGAAAAGTGGGTTACGTAAGTACCTAGTATAATATTTCAAAGAATGTGTATACTTATTTTGCTATGAAAAAAAAGTCACACAGTAAGAATAAAAACGAATTTCAACAATGGTTTTACGATGTCTCCTCCCTTTCAAATTTAGAAAGACTGAGTTCAAATGGACCAAGCTGTAAGCCATTCTCCGTATCTTAAACTTTGCCTGTAATTAGAAACCCTTCCGGCATTTGCCACGAGACATTTTGGAAAAAAATATGGAGAACCAAGATAAGGTTGATCTAAACGGAAATTTAACGTGAATCCTCTCGAACGCGAGAAAATTTTGCGCTTCCTCGCATGGTGATAACAACAGTTTATAATAAACTTACAATTACCTAACAAGTCCTAACCGAACGTGACTTAATACAATAACTCAACTCAAATATTTCATGTTCTGTTGTTTTGGTTTATGGATGTGTTGACTACAGCCAACTCGGCTTCTATTCTCTTTTTTCGTATTTCGTTATTTGTTTTCCTTAGTCTCTTTCTAAGATTTATGGAACGACATAATATTGTAATGGCGTATGTCCACAATAATACAGTTTGTCAAATAACTTAATCCAGATACCCTAGCCCAAAAAATCGTAACCATTAAAAATTAACTCAAGCAAACACTGCCTTACCTCCCCTAATATACTCTACTGTACCCAATTACTTACCTTAAAAATTCCCTATTTTACCGTAAAGTAACCGAACCTACCGTAATCAAATCTAATTTTAACTTACCAAACTGCCTACGTGCCCGCTTACGTATCTAATAAAGTAACTTTCAGTGCACAAATAAAATAGATGTTGTGGTGGTTTATATATATACATACACGCACATTTAGGCCCGCATACACACACATCTTGTCAACCCGCTAAACCTGTGTTAGTCATTTGTTACACGTCAAACATACTAATTTTTTAAACCATCTATAACATAAATATTTATTAATACGCAGAAGTAGGGAAAGGGCATTGTATCAAGTGTTTAATCGAACTATTGTTTGAGAAGGTTCAAAGATGATTAGTACGTAAAAGCAACATATTTTAAAATTAATATAACTCTTATATACGTTATTGTATGTTTGTGTCAAATTTAGTAAATTAGTTTTCATATAAAATATTATTTTTTTCTCGTTTTATCGATTTTGAAGTAGAAGTTAACAGATTTCTCTAGTCCCGCTGACGGCATCATTGTTTTGACGCGTAATTATAGTGCATTTAGTTATTTTTCGGTCATTGATTTAACGACACACATTTATTGTGATATTAAGTTAATTATCATTTTATACACAAATTTATTTAAGTTTAAAGCAAGCTTTGTACTGTTTTAAAGATTGTCTGTTCTCTGAGATGTGAAATGTTTCTGCTCCTTGCAGTCATTTCTAACGTTAGAGAATTTTTTTCATAGAAAATGTTGTATTGTAGAGTAGGTGCTGTACTAACAATTTCTCACTCAATTCATTTATACAGTACAAAAAATTAATAATAAATGTATGGTCAAGCACTATTTTGGTTCCTGTACAGTTGTTTCATGCATATTGCGTATGGAATTGTAAGTAAACAGTTTTTAAAAATATTTTTAATAACGTACCATCAAGAAAACTGGATATGCAGTTATGACAATAATTGCTATCGGAAAGCCATAGTTTCTGCTCCAAGACCACCTTATTTAACTGTGTTTTTTTTTCTTTTCAAAATACTATTTACATCTACCAGCTTAAAAATGCCTGTGAAGATCCGTACATCTACGCCTAATAATCTCCCATGATATTAAAATCAGCTAATTTAAAATGTGTGTAGAGCCACAAAAGTTAATTAAAAATTATAATGATTTATTTCCGAACGGAATGACACAAATTAATGGCTATGAGCTTAAATTTAACACGTCAATGAAATAGGAACAGAAGTAGAACCGAATTTTGATGGTTTGTTGTGAATGATTAGATAGTAAGATATTTATTTCCATGTGTATAATAAAATTAATCTGTCAATTATGACCTCATTTAAGACGAGACGTCACTCTCTACAATTCCAACCAGCGTCCTAGGCCTAATGAAAAATCTAACCCGTTAAAGCTAATCCAAAAACAAACCCAACAACTTAACCAAAACACCCAAAGTCCAACAACTTACCCAGAATAACGTAATCCAGAAACCTAATCCAGAACTATAATAAATAATCTAAACCAAATAACGTAACCTATATCAACTAATCACCCCCCCCCCCAAAAAATCGTAAACAAAGTAACTTTGACCGAGCCACGTAACTATAATATTATAGCTAAACTAATATAACACACCCTAACCTGAACTTGCTTAGGTTAGAGGCGAGTCTCGGTTGGACCAGGTTCGGTTGGTTCAGGTTAAGTTGGGTTAGGTTGGACTGGGTTAAGTTTTGTTTAATATATATTTGTTTGTAAGCATTTAAATAAGTTTTGGTGGATGTTTTTTGGGGTTGGGCTTGATGTGGGAGTGGTATAATTTTTGTTGAGATTGTCGTCTCTTCGATAGCAATGTTTTAATAAACGGAACATTTTTGTAGTTATCTTAAAATAAATATAAACATTTATTTTTAATTAGCATACTGAGTAGACGGTATTATGAATCAAACGATTATGCGACAATTATTAGTTTTGGATTAATGGTTTTCAGCTTTGAAACAGTTTTGCAGAAGTGTTTTAGTTTAGCTACCGGTTGTTCTAAATGCTGACTTTATATAATGAAAATACTTTTTACAATACTTTTTCAAATACCGCAAAAATGAGAATGTTTTACTGAAAACTTACAAGTGTCGAAAAATTGGTTGATGCATAACACCGCAAGTATTTAATTTACTTGCATTATGTTACGATTTCTCTGATACGCTAAATATTTCAAAATCATACCTTTTTAAATTAAATTATAATGTTGCTGACTTACATATTTATTTTAATTATTTAAATAGCTGGCGGTAATGCTGTGGTCAGTTAATGGAAAATGCTCCGGTGTTTTTGAAACAAGTTGATTTATAGCCCATTCAAAAATGCTACATTTCATTTTGACGGTCCGGTCTCGGGGCCTAAGCTATGACATCTAGAATGCATTTAATTGTTACAGACATAACTTGTTTTATGTTTTGATATATGTCCATTGGAATATCGAATACTTTGTTAAAGTTATAGACCTTGCGTGAAAATAGCAGTAACTAGCCAAAGTCGTTTATAAATAAGTGGAAGTTGCATTTTAAATAACAGTATGAGAAAAATAAAGTCTGAGAAACTGTCATTACAACATTTACTTAAAAAGTAAAAGGTTTTATATAAACAATAATAATAATTCCGTGTGAGGATACACATGAGCCAGTGCATCGTATCCTTAACGCAGATTTATGACCGAGAGTCCGTAGGCATTTTCTTACCACGGAGGATCTCATGAGATAAAGCACTACTAATGGGGAGGCGCCGGAATGTGGAAGGCGGGTGAAAACGGGAGACCCCTGAGAAAACTCGCCGGCCAGCGACATCATCCGGCAAGATTCCCACAAGCGAAAATCTGGGGGTGGGGAGCGGGCATCACTTTGGTGGGAGGCAAGTGATCTGGTTTGACAAATGTAAATATGTATATATGTATATGTATATATACCTTTAAACTTAAGGAAACACTAGTAGGTGTCGCAACATTTCACGTCTTCTCAGACAACATACTTCCCAGAAATGTTTACAATTTTATGAAGACATTTCTTAAGAAGCAGCTAGTTATAGTTTTTACTAATAATAGTACTGTATAAAAATATATGCGTGAAAAATTCGTGAAAATCACTATGGTTATAAAGTGAACTTTTCATTCACAGTGACAAAATGCTGCTTTAGAATCGCCCAGAATTTGACAATAACGAAGAACGATATGAAGGAGTACTTGTTAAGATAGTTGTGTGGAAATAGGTTTGCACTAATTTTCGTCTAGAATTTTTTCACCAGCAGTATTAATAAGTTATGTGGGAAAATTTTAATTTAATATGTAAATGCCTAAATTCCTATACAGCGACCTGTCCTTTATTAGTCCGTATCTCTTCAGTTGTAAACGTAGCCTAAGTTGGAGACAGAATTGATCAAGACGTTATAATTTTTAAGTTATTACCACAAATTTTTGTTTGACATTTTATAAGACTGTTAGATATTTCCATTTTAATTATAAAAATAAACACTGCTATGAATCTTATAAAATCAAACCAAATTTCATTAATATTGAATATTTCAAAGTACGTAAAATAGTTATATATGTATTAATGTTCTAAATTGTGAAACTATAAAATAACTGGAATCCAGCATCCTACTCATTGAACGAGATAGTTCTACTATTTCTTATTTAATACCAAAAATGATTTTCGGTAGCATAGTCTTTTCATTTAGTTGTAATATATTTTGATACAAAAGAACATTTTTGTAAAGCACTAAGATAAAATTACTTGTTTGAATGTTAAAAAACTAGTAAACCGAATTTTTTGTTAATTCACGATGCATTAAAGAGACGTGTTCCGTCGGGCGTCGAATACTACCATCCAACCATTAGTTATAGAATAAAGCAGTGTAGAATTTCTGTGTGGATGTTCTGAATATGTTTTTCCTTAATTTAACTGACACATGTTGTTTTGCAATTCGTTCACTTTAGTTATTTTTGGAACTACTTTATTTGGATGCTACTTTATTCTCTGTCTAATCATGTATTTATCAGTAAATGAAATATAATATTTATTAAATTGGTTCACATTACGTAACAACAAAGTCTTCACCCACTCTGTCTCCAAAATGTGTGTAGAGGATTCGAGCATAATCTTCGAAGTAGTCAACAATCTCAGAGTTCATTAGTCCTCTCAGCTCTTGAAGGTGTTGTGGCAGATCCCAGTGATAGGCCTACATTGTGATCTGAAACGTCATTTTGTGTTTGACATTTTGATTGCAATGCCTTCGTAGACAGACACTAACAAAAGGAAGTCACCTGCGAGCACATGTTGAAATGTAGTATTTAATACACTAAACATATCACATGAACAGAACAGGTGAATGTGCTGACATTATACAGGTTACATGTAAGCATCATGCCACACTGTCAAATTAACAATATTTTTTTATAATATAAACAACTTAAAGATGAGAATCAGTAAGTATAAAATGTACGTATCCGTTATATTGAGGCGATTGGCGGCAGTAAATGACATGTAACATTTTTTAATTTGCTCAGCGCCTTAGATAGAGATAGGCTGCTTTTATTCTAAGTTTGCGTACCAACGGTGTGATGTTGTGTGCTACCAGCTCATTGATGAGGTTGTTGTAGTAGTTGATGCCATCCTTGTTTATAACTGACACATCTCCTTTAGGCAGGATCCTGGCCCAGGATATAGAGAAACGATAGAAGTCGAACTGCGGAGAAAAATGATAATGAAAGAAACTTAAAAGTTTCCGACAACAAACACGAGGGACAAATGCAATTTTGGCGGCAGATACAAAAATTTAATATACTTACACGACAAATTTATTCATATATTGAGTAAATGATAATAATTTTTCTTATTAGTAATACACTGATAAATACACATATCTAATTACTGGTATTAACACTTTTAAGCAACGAGCTAGTCACGAAAGAAATGTAAATTATGAATGCTTGACAACACCCAGTTAAGAAGTTAATTTTGCAGAAGAATCTAACACTCCATTAAGGATGTTCCTCACCTATTCATTAAAAGCATGTTATAAACTAAAGGAATTCAAAAAAATGTTTGGTGTTACTTAAGTTGTACTTTATTAATTGCTTGGATTATATTATTATTTATTTTGTTGCAAAGAAAGTAGCTTTTTTAATAAACCTTACAAAAAAACTAACCATACAATAACTATTACGGCTGGGAGGTTTTAATGGCCATATAACTTTTGTGGCTATTATTTTATATCATGAACAAAACATATTATTTACTACGATGATCCTTTGTAGTCGCTCATATTGAAACAAAAATTGTATTTAGGTTTTGTTTGTATAGTGGAAATGATAGTAGTTTAAAGTGTGCAATTATCTAACATTTTACTATATGAGTGTACATGATTTCGCTGGCTGACCTATCAAGATGCAGCTCGAACTGTTGGGCCAATAGTCGTGGATTATTTTTCGTAGTACTGTACTGTCATATGCGACCACTAATAAGTGTTTTTTTTTTAATTTGATCCCTAAGGGGTAAAAAGGGGTTAAATGTTTTATATCGATGAATCGTCAATATTGCTGGAACCCGATGGCCTGTCGTTAGGATTTTTACTTAGATAGGGCACACATTAAAGTACATTTAACCAATAATCAAGAATTTTTAAACTTAAAAATTTAAGCCGGTATACACCATATATATGTTTTAGATTAATTATCAATATCTACCGAAACTTTTCGGATATCAAGTTGTGCTTTGCTTTAAAAGGGCAATTGCATAAAGAACTAACAAGTCATGTTAGGATTTTTGGAAACTCGACCCATATACTGAGAAAACTATTTTGTTCCTTTTTACGAAATTTATGTCACAAACAAATATTTTGGTTGTATAGGGGCAAGTAAATATAAGTTATTCAAATCAATGTCGTAAATAACTAACTAATGACAACAGGATTTTTCGAAAATCGACCCTTATAATGAGAAAACGATTTTGTTCTTTTAGACAAAATTTGTTTGTCACAATCAAATACTTTTGTTGTAAAGGAGCAAAGAAAATTGTAGTTGTTCAAATCACCTACATAAATAAACAACGAGTGATATTAGGATTTTTCGAAATCGACCCCCGTACTGAGAAAACGATTTTGTTCCTTTATACAAAATTAGCAGTGCGGCCGTGGCTTTACTCGCGTATATTACTCATATCAGTTAATAATTACTTTAACTGAAAAACCTCTTTGTACATCAGATAAGTAGTTCAGTCATAGTGTGTTAGAATGAAAAGATGATAGTTTGATCTAATTCTGCAACAGGATAAGTAGCTATTGCTGTCCACGCGAAAACCATTCTTTAATTTATCCCTTCCACTAACTGCGGCTACGCCTGGGCCATATTTATAGTCAAAGCAAAGTTGACGTTGTGGAGTAATTATATCTCTTAAATTCAAGAAAGTATTCAAATGAAGTACGTTGTTTACGTAGTATGAAGACTGATTTCCCTCGAGCATAAACATTTGTGAGGGTGTCCTCAATAACATATTTGTTTTCAAAACATTCCATTGAAGTTAAGTGTCTCAGGAAGAGTTTAGGCGGGATAATGTTTCGCAGAAATATAAACGTATTTGGTGCCCCAACCTTGAGGTTAGTGAGATGGTATATGTATGCTGAGGAATTTAAGTAGATAGTGGACAGCACAATCCATTATTACCACTACTGAACGACTTCATCCAAATTGCACTTGTAGATGTTTTGTGTCAGAATTGCACGTTTGCACAGTCTTTAAAGGAATTTGAACTCAAATCTCCCGAACAATAGACCGGAGCTACGGACAACTGTGCCACATAACGTCAAAATAAATCACGAAAATTAATTTAAAATAAAAAATAATATATATTCCTAGGCTCATAGAGGTTGCAAAATAACACATCTCGACAAAAGTGTAGAATGAAATGTCTATGTATAAAGGAGAAAAATCGACAACCTGACAGTCGACTGACTGGCATGTTAAACTGCAGCTCAAGCTACTGGAATAAGAATTGTGAAAATTTTGTGTGGGTTCCCTTTAGGTCATAGGGGAGCACCAAGATGTGAATTTTCGAAATGCGACCTCTAAGAGGGTGAAAAAAAGTGAAATGTGTTTTATAATATTCGTACACATAGCTCGAACCCGACGGCCTATCGTCGTGACTTTTACTTCAATGGTTCAACAGTAAAAAGCATGTTAGGGAATGAGTTTTTCGAAATTCAACTTTTGAGGGGGTTCTGAAACCAGAAATTTGTTTTCGATTAACTATCGATGTCTATTGAACCCTTTGAGATACAGAGTTTGTCACTTAAAAATATAGCTGATGTGAATAACAAAAAGTTGTTATTCGATTTTTACGAATTTCGACTCACAAAGAGAAAAAAAAGAGAGGGGGAGGAAATGTGTTTTTTATTAATCATCTATACATCTCAAACCCAATGGGCTATTGTCGTGATTTTTTCTTCAATTAGATACGCATGAAAATATATAATATAAGACTTCAAGACGTTTCGAAAGTGTTTAATTAAGGGGGTGAAAGGACGTGAAACGTATTTTCGATTACTCGTCGATAACTATCAAACCAGTCGAGATTTCTGAATGCTGTTTGCTTGAGAATGATGTTTACGTAAATACCGATAGTACATTTCAGGGTATTTTCCAAATTAGACTCCAAAGATGTAAAAAAGGGTAAAATATGTGTTCGATTCATTATTTATATATATATATATATATATATATATATATATATATATATATATATATATATATATATCACTGAATTTGTAGATATAGTCTCGATTTTTGCGTAGGTTTACTTAAATACTCGAAATGTAGTTTATTGATTTTTCGAAATTTTACACCTAAAGCGGTGCGGGTCTATACCAGTCATCAAACTGCGATGAAATTTCTGCAAAGAAATTGAGTCGGGGAAGGCAAGACGAGGAAGAGGGACAGAGGATACCAAAAAATATAATAAACAAAAATTAAAGTAAGTTGTTTGAATTCTTTTATTAAGCAAGGGGACAAAACAAAGTAGAGGTGCGGAATAGGACACCCGAGAAACTTAGTAAAAAACTATAAAACTTTCGTGAGTTGTTCGAGCGTCTGGAAAGATTTTGCTGAAAAAAATCGCACTTTTGGAGAGAGGTGGGTCAAAATGGGGTATAGGGGCAGAACGGGATACAAAAAAAAGTGGAATATTTCTTTTTTCAAGATGTTTTTAAACCCAACATTAGTTACCCTTAATATCATTTTGCGCCTTTTAGCACAATTCAAAAATATTATCGCATTAAATTGAAAACCCCGCAAACGAAGTTTTGGGAACTAGTAAGTCTTGTATAATTTATATCTCGCTGGTCGTACTTGCTTTTGGGATCTGCCTTAGTTTACAGACTAGGTTTTATTCTTAATAATTAAGTTATTATATAACATAAAAAACTTGCATGACTTTCTTAGGTACTTATCTAAGCATCATTCTGACGCGAACAGCACATAAAAGTCTCTAATGGATACATAAATATCATCGGCCGATAAAAAATAAACGTTATATCTTTTCACACCTTCTGGTGTCGAATGTCAAAAAATCTTAATTTCTCATATTAAATATTTGTGTAAGTATCCAAGTGAGGTGAAAATCACTATGATAGCCCTTTCAGTCAAAGCAAGATTGATTATTGGTTAAAAACACATGTCTCCCCTGTACAGTACTGAGAGTTCGAATTATGAAACATTTTAAAACCATTTTGCGGCCATTTATCTAATCACCATCCTGAAGCAAAACTGAATTTTTTCGATGGGCTCGATTTATATCAAGGATTTATCTCGAATATATAACAAGTCTTCTCACCTTCTAAGAGACTAAATTTCTAAAAACCCTTGAATCACATTTTAGACTACCTTATTGGTGTCTCTTGAACGTGAAAAACTCGACAATAGCCCAATGGGTTCAAGATATAACGATAGTTATTTAATAACACATTTAATCACTTTTCATCCCTTTTCGTCTCCTTAGTTGGGGAAATTCTAAACGTCATGAAATTATTTTTCATTTATTTGAGTAAACATCAATCTTAAAAAAAATAACGTCTCAATATAAAAGATCAATGGGGTCGACATATATCGATTGTGAATCGAATGCACATTTTACCTTTTATGAACTCTTTGGGGCAAAATTCAAAATATATATTTTAATTATATTTTAGTTATTTATATGAGCATAATTCTAAAACAAAGATCACTTCGATGTCTCGATTGGTTAGATAGATATAGAGGAATAATAGAAAATACATTTCGTGTATTTCAACCTCTTAATTGTCACATTTAGAATCGTTTTGGAGTCCTGAATTAGTCATGTGTATACTTAACCAAATTAAGTAAAATTCACGACGATAGACAATTGTGTTCCAGTTATGTAGACGATTCATAAAAAAAAAAAATAATATTTTCCCCTTATTACTGCTTGGAGGTCGAATTTCGAAAAATCCTAAAATTACTTTATGGGTATTTAAGGATTCGACGGATATCGATAATTAATCATTTAAAGTTTTTTCACTCCTTTAAATGTTTAACTTCGAAGAATCCTGGAATTAGATGATATGCATTTTTATATTTTTCTCATTAAAGTAAAAATCACGATGATTAGCCGTCGGGTTCGAACTCTATCGACGTTTCTTCGAAAATACATTTCACGAATTTTCACCCACCTAGAGATCGAATTTCTAAACATTCCATCTAAGTGTTCGCCTACAACCTGGGAGGAAATCACACAAAAATGTCAAGATTTATGGGTGCAGTGGTTTGGTCTGCAGTGAAGAAATCACACTTTTTGTTGAATGTACTTGTTGGCCATGCTAAATGTTCTGTTGGACATACCAAATATTTGTTTGTCCATTCAGTATAATATTTTGACCATGCCAACCATTTGGTTGGCCTAACCGAAGATTTGCTTCGCCTTACGTAACGTACTGTTGGCAATATACCAAATATTTGGTTGTTCTTACCAAATACTTAATGTTGGCCATATTAAAAATTTAGTTGACCTTACCAAACAACCTGTTCGAAGTGGCATACGTTTGGTTGGCCTTATCGAATGCTTTGTTGGCTGTACCAAAGATTTGGTTGATCTTATCAAATGCTCTGTTAACTATACCAAAGATTTGGTTTGCCTCACAAAACATTTGGTTGGCCATACCAAACACTTTGATGGCCGTACAAAAAATTTGGTTTCCCAAACCAGATATATAGGCCCTAGATAACGCTATCCTCGTTTTGTATAACTTCAGAAAAATTTGGCATTTCCGAAGGCATTTATTTTCTGTATATTGCAGGTACATGCTAGGTGCTATGCGAGAAGACACTTTTCGTATTTAAATAAACCTAAGATGTCTACTTTATCACATGATAAACAAATTGAGTCTTGCAGCGTGACAGACATTTAATAGTAACTATAAGGTGTCCTGATGGTTTTGATTATTGTTAACATTGTCAGTCCCACTGTAAGACATTATACAGTACATAAGAGGGCGAAAAGTTGGAAAATGTGTTTTTTATGAATCGTCTGTATAGATCGTGACATTTACGTCAGTAGAATACATATATGGAAGTCTAAGACGAGGTTTCAATTGTTTTTTACTTCGACCCTTTCGGAGGTTAAACCGCGTAAAATAAGTTTTCGAATTTTTTCCCAAATCGATATGAAACCATTCGAGATAAAACAAATTTTTTTTATTCAGAAGATTCGTTTTAGCAAATTATGTAATTAACGGTTGACTTTTTGTGGAAACCGTATAATTTCTTGTATTGAAAAAACTAGCTATCACTGCAAAAACGATTTTAAACAAAACTGCCAAAAAGATTTTGATATCTGCTCTCGTTTAAGCTTATAATAATTATCACAAAGACTAGAAACAAGAGCACATGGCCTTAAAAGTCTATTTTTTCAATGCGAAGTCCAGGGACAGTCGTTGAAAGTGACCGGGATAGACTGAGTTTCACATGGGCAGCTATAACTACTTAGCCTGCCGCAGAGTAAGCTTGGTTATTCTAACAATTGATTGCCGAACAACGAATCTAATGTTCAGTGTCTAATGCTCAGTTAAAGTAAATATTTTCTGCTACGAGTAATACACGTGGGCAATGCCGCGGGCGGACTGCTAGTCAAGACATAAATGTGTTAAATTTGGTTTCGTTTTATATCAGAATTCTAAAGATTAAGAGACAGCACATCATCTAATTTTAATAAACTAAAATTTTCTAAGCTAAGCATTGAGCACAAATTTAATTAGCTGCTAAGCTAGAAAATTAATGGCGCTGCAATGTTACTCGTCCACATGCTAGGAAAATACAACACTTTGTAAAGCTCTTATTTTTAATTTTTTCGCTATAAGATTAGTATGAAATCTGAGATGTTTCAAGCCAGTTATCTTGGATGCCTTCAAAATCACTTTTTTCAGCTAGATCAAGGAAAATTCTGTTAAAAAATACTGAGCAAAAAGACTTTTAGGTCAAGCACGCTTTTCTTACGTGATAACAGTAAAAGGAAGATAAGAATTTCGAGAGTTAATTTCAGATAAACCGTCGTTTTCGTACTTCATATTTACTCTTCTGAAGTGTTTACCAACTTATCATTTTGCTGTTATGTCATGATTTGATTTTTTTTTTGTGTAACTTGTGGTATAGTATGACGGAGTGGTGTTTAAGGTGTGTAACAATTATTCATGGGCATTTACATTGGTTTTATGATTTTAATATTACATTTTTTTATCTCACAGCCTTAACGAAAACATACTGTACGTTTTAAGTTGTGACGTGTATCATTCAGTTATTCGTTGATAAACAATCGCTTTTTCGTTTACTCCTAAAAATAAAAAAAATAACATCGTCTCTAGCGTAGGAACACGTTGTAGTCGACATGCACTTAGAAATGGTAAAACTTTAAGCAAAAGGAGACGCAATGGCCAATATAATAAAATTCACGAGAGATCTGACAAATGTTTTTAACATAAATGAGACATATTTTTTTATATTAAAGTACACTAGCAGAAAGCGAAAACTATTCAGTTTGTCGTAACACTGAATATGAATACTGAAAAATAGGTTTCTTGTTGCTGTTTGGTATGTGTTACTTACCCCGACATCTGCCAGCAGTTTAACGTCTTCCTTATATTTGTGGTAAGAGTCGGCCGCCACATCGCCTGTTGTACGATCAGCTATGCAGGTAGGCTTAGTATGAACCATCCTGTCCCAGATATTTTCTCCTTTTCCTGCACAATACTATAAGGGTCAACTTTGCCAAATGAAGTTCAAACTAAGTGAAAAGGAACCCAGATCTACAACGATTCTAGATTCTAAAGGTGGAATGTTTTTACTGCCTTTTAACAACGAAGTTTAAGAGCCGATGACGGTAAAGCCCAGTTTACACCGAAAAAATAACAGTAACAATATTAATTACAAAATCTTAGTTAAAAAATTTTATCAACAAATTCTAAACTATGGTACACTATTTTATAGAAATGTTGATAGGAAATGAAAACACCAATGTTGCTAACAAAGTTGAACGGATGTTAATATCAACGTTGATGACAAATATGGCTACAACATTGCTGATAACATCGCCAGTAACATTTGTTACCTACGTCTATTGATCTAGACTGCCCTAGAACGGCCTAGAATATAATGTTATACACAGTGTCGGCAACAAAGTTATTATCATGTTTCTAAAATCCATTGCTTTCGTTACTAGCAATTGTTTTCAACAAAATGTTGGTAACAAACATTACTAAATTTTTTTTAAAATATTAACAAAGTTAATTACAGATTTTTGGCAAAAATGTTAATAACATAATGTTGACAACAATATTCAAGCATTTTTACAACAATGTTAATAAATTTTTTCAAAACGTGTGTTATTAGCAATGTTATTGCTGGTGTTAACTAGGCTTAAATTGAGGAGAGGGGACAACAAAACATCCATTCCCCAGTCAGGATTCAAACCGAGAACCTCTCGCACCGTAGACCGGAGCCTTACCAACTACTTTACGGAGGCCGGCTATGGCATTTAAACCCGGATTTAAATGTTCGTACTTAACAATAAACTATTCACAGTTCACTAATATCGTTTGGTTACTTGAAGGTAAACGTTCTTTTAATTTCACAAACAAAATTACAAGGCGTTGATGATGCTAGTTGGCCTGCTTTGATACTGAATACCTTTCAGAGTATGTGTGTATTGATTAAATTTGTAAAATATTTGATGCTGTAATATGTCGAAAACCACGGCATATTGATGTTTAAGGTACGAATCATTTGAACAGTTAGGTAATGGGATAATTTTTTTAACTGATTTAATTAATAATGTTCTACATGTCCTATAAGTGTTAACTAGGTTCAAATAGGGTTTTAAATTGTGATTTTAAAGTTTAATGGTTATTTTATGTTATGTATGTTTAGGACTAAATGAGGAATTATTTATGTTGTATTCAGAATTAGCAACCAAGACTTGAACATTATTATAAGCTATTACGTCACAAATTTATACAGTGACTTCCCTCGTATTAATAATCTTGTGATTTGAGCCATCATCGAAATACTCTACACGTACATATAACATATTTTTAAAAAGTGAATTAATTAATAATTTGTTCTAGAGATTTAATGTGTATTTTTTTTTTTTTCGTAGTCGTATTTCGTTAGTATATCTTTGATGTTGTGTTCTTAGGAATAAATAACACATCTTTGTCTGTTGAGACGGGTTTTACCCTGAATAGTTTTGTAAATATATAAATTGTTTGGATATGGTAGTGAGCGTTAGTGGTATAAAATAATTTGTTGAAAAATTTTGTATGTGTAGTTGACGTGACTGAAATATGTGGGATGTTGTTTTGTATATGAGGTATGTTTCGATTCCTAAAGACTTTGAACATGTTTAAGGTTGAGGGACTTATTGTACCGGCTGGCTATTCCTACGAAAGTATTTTACGTGTAAAAAGTATCCTGAAAAGTTTCGATATATCTATACATGAAATCCGTTACAGCGTTACCATCATCCGCGTCTTCATACAATAATACTATGAAAATACGATGCTAAAACATGTAACTTTTGTTACACTTACTTCGTAAAACAGCCCAAAGTAACATTCTTATTCTGTTAGTAAGAATATAAGCCGGTATAAACTATTGCCAGTGAAGGCATATCTGTAGTACTCTTAAAATTTTTAAATTTTTTAAAATTGTTGGACCAGACTGAATTTCATCAAATTGTGTACACATATAGTACATAGCAACTTGATTTGACGTTCATATGTTTAGTATGCCCTTTTAGTACTTTAAAAATGGCGGCCATTTTAACATTTGTAGTTTAAGATAGATATCTTAGGAACCATAATTTAAATATCATCTAACTTGATGCAAAGATTCTATATACAAAGCTGACTTTACTTTTGTGTATTTCGTTAAACCAGTGTTTATATTTTCGAAATGTCGGCCATTTTTTATATTTTTATCATAGTATTACATATCTTAAGAATTAATTTTCCTAATTTCATCAAACATGATACTCGTATACTGCATACAAAGCTGAATTGACTTTTATGTATTTCGTTTATACTGTGCTAATTTTACCAAAATGGTGGCAATTCTCATATTTTAACATATTATCACATATTTTAGAACATAATATTTAGAATTTAATTAAGTACGTTAAAATCTGACCTTACTTTTGTGTATTTCGTTCATCCTGTGTTTATATTTTTAAAATAGCGGCCATTTCTGTATTTTTAGAAGATAAATGCATATTGCAGGGAATATTTTTCATAGTTTCATCAAAATTCGTGTACATAACACATCAAATATGATTATTGAAATATTTTAGGCTAAATTCAGAATGATAAACACGGCAGCAATACTATGTACACAATATTGATACTTCAGTCAAGTATTAAGAGTGGCAAAGCTGCAAGTTGAGCTAACTCTGCAGCAGAATAACTGACCACGCGAAAATCAGTGTTAAGTTTGGCTCCAGCTACCAGCAGCGACTTTACCTGGGCCTTATACTGCAAAGTTGACGTTGTTGCGCCATGTGCGTATGGTAGGTTAATGAATTATTTTTAAATAGCCATTAATCGTAAAGCAAAAACAACAGTCCCTGGCAAAAAAAATGCCCACCAATAAAAACATTAAGAGAACAGAAGTTGGCACATTAACAAACACACAAAAACAAGAGGAAGCTGTTGTAAACAAACAATATCAAAGTGGAAGCAAAGCACGATTAAATAAATGCTGGGCTACCATACGCAACGGGCAAAGAAAAATAATTATTTAAATAATTATATAGGCTCACTCGCCATAATCAGCAATGCACACAGAGTATATTAAATGAGAACTCTGAAATTTGTGGTTGCTCAAAATGCTTATTTAATAATTACTGTAATATTAAACATTTTTGTTTTCTTTTTTAAATAAACATTACAAAAATATTAACATCGATGAATTGTGCATTAGTACTGTAATTGTACTGACATTTTAAGAAGCCCAAATCTTGCAGGCACAGTTAAATGAAAATAGTGAATTGACTATACAATTATTATTTTTCTGTATTTCACAATAAAATTATCGAAACAATAAATGCCCATTATAAAGGCTAAATAAATACTGTACGTCCGAATCATTGACGTAATAAATTAATAAAAATAAAATTACAAGTAAATTGGATGCATCCCTTAGGCCTTATAAAATTTTTAATTGTTATTAAATTCAAATAAATTATTTAAAACATACAGAATACTACAGAAAAACGGTATGTGTGACAGCTGTTAATTTATAGATTAAAATATACAAATTAAGTTGCGGCTTATATGTCCAAAGTCCCGCAGTAGAAGAGTACAGTACGCTGGGGTGGCTTCATGTTTCCCAGTTACAGCGGCGAAACAAAGAAGACGAAAAGGCGAAGAAAATGCCCTAAAATAGGCCAGAATGACTGGGCGTCCGTTGTAGAGACTACAGGTCAGCTCGTCAATAGTCCAGCATGTGGATAGGCCAAGACGAGAAAAGGGCAAGATGTGGATAGGCCGGGTCGAGAAAAGGCCAGGACGTGAACCCTCACTGCACAAAAATCATTAAAAATTAAAGAAGATGAAATTTAAATAGAACATAAGACCTCTCGTGGGAAAATTACTCACCATACGAGGGCGATGAATTGCATGCAATTGGAGGATAGCCACCCATGCTATTACCATAAAGGTGGAAGGTATAAAGCAGCATTTACTGTAGGTTTTACGATTCCAGTAGCATCAAAAATTACTGAAAATGTTGTTTTTATATGTCAATTAGTTTCCGATATTTTGGGAAAATACTTTCTTAAAATTCGATGTTCAGAGGACCCTTACTCCCTTAATATAGCGTTTAGGTGAGAATTGCAAAACATGTTTTCGTCATAGTTTTTCATGAGGAACACGTACGCGAAGTTTGTCCCCCTATTTAAGAAACAGCCTGTATATTAAGATTTTCGCGAGCGCAAAATAACGTATGCAAGACACGTTTATTACAGTTGTGTTCATTGGACTGATAGTCAAATGAAGACTACTAGGAGGGGGGAGGGGAGCAAATCACATTTCTTGTCCCGTGCAAAGGGAAGCCTAGATCCGTCCCTGCTTTCTGTCCAGTGACCAGTTATTGTACAAACAATTGCAATATTTCTTTCGCATTAAAAAATGAAATACACCTGCGAGATGTTGGCATATGTTCGTGGAGTAAATGTACGCGCCGGAGCACTTTATTTATGAAGCTCTCTCCCTGCAGTTCAACAGAATGGTGTGCTCTATCACGATTTATGTTTATGTAATTACGTGTGTCTTATTGTTGGGTACGCAGTGAGAACAGTGGCGGCTCGTGGGTTGTTGCCAGGTTGGGCTGCAGTTGCCAAGAGCTGTACAGGGTTGTGCGCTGGTTGACTCTACAGCCACTGACACGCTGATGTGCAGGTGCCCCTTAATACTGCGTGGTCACAAAAGTTTTAGTACCTGGCATATATTTCATGGTCGTTGGTCTATGGCGCGTTCATCAAGAATGTGCAGTTCCAACTATCTACAGTCCCACCTGGCAACAATCCACGAGCCGCCACTGAGTGAGAATTAAGTTAATGTATGATACGTGCCATAATTTTAAATCCCAGTTTTCTTTGTGGCGTGTGGCGTTGACTAATGGCATTAAGTTGTCGTTTATCAGGGTGTTTTGCGGTATTCATCTGTATTATAATACCGGTGGTATAGTCAGAGACTAAACAAAAATGGTTAAACCACTTAATCAAGTCACCAAATTGTCATGTTGCCTTTACAAACAGTCTCATTTCATTGAAACTTATATGATGTTAGGTTAACGATAGATAGATGAACTCTACTTAATGTTACGTATATTTATAACTTAAAGCAATGGCATTGTCTTTCTAACCTGGGGTAGGTTGAATGTGTAGTGCGTTGCACTTTTACTGAGGATTATATGAGTATTACAAAAAACTTATCTTAGATAAAGAGCTCGCCTCTGAGACACTTAATAACACAAATGAGAGCGTACTGTATTAATCACAACTGAACAGCATGGAAAGTTTTATGCTGACTAAACACACAAGAAATAATGTAATCTGTGGCGTGTCACGACTGTTATCACACGAACGCAATTTAAAAAGAGTGTGTTAAAAATTTCTCGGACAGTGTCATAAGCGAGATATTTAAGTACATTTCTGCAAAGGTTCTTCCAACATTATGGACACCACTGTGATGTTCCTGTTGTTGTCAGTCGCTAGTTCGTGTGTAGAGGCCAGGAACCTCACCTTTCCAGATGGATTCATGTTTGGAGCGTCTTCAGCCAGTTACCAGATAGAAGGAGCGTGGAACTCTAGCGGTATTGTACACCAGTGCAACGGATGACTGCTTTTTTTTTTTTACTTTGTTTGATCTCTTACGTTCTGACCATATTCATTTCGTGAAGCTACTTGCAAACTTCATGCAAATTTTGATTTAGTAAGGATATGTAAGATTTGTAATTTAATAATATAAGCTTTGTAATTCGATGCCATATGAAGAAACCCATCGTGTACTGGACAAAGAGTGTAAATTTGAGTAAATTTGTTTTACAGCAAAACATTTCGGTGATCTGTGACAGATATTGGGTTCATGGCATTATTTTCTTCAAATAAGATACCCAAGTCCTGTGTTTTCAATGGGCCGTTCTCACAAATTTTACTGAGAACGTGTATGTGATCTACATGAAAAAAAAAACATAACCCGCTGTAGGTGAAATTTTTTTAATTGGAGTTGATTTGAGGTAACTACAATAATTTCACGATTGTAAACTAAAAACGCCCGCGTAAACCATACGTCACATCATGGCCGCCGCTGTGACGTCATCAGCCCGTAAACAAGAAGTCAGACTAAAGTTTGAAAGAATGCTGTGTTTTGTACCAAGACGAGCATAAATCCAGCCTCGAAACTATTTTTTACTTCCCCGGAATTGGAAAACATACGACCGAAGGGTTCAAAGCCGCACGCCGAACGTGACTGTTTCTCATGATACGATTTGTGCAGTTGTGAAAATAATTTCAATGACGCCTATGTTCGCATTCATTTAATAATTCAAAGAAAAACTGAGTACGAAGAAAATTGCGCCGTGTCTCTTTCGTTACTTCTAATTCTGTGCTAATGGTGTTGCCTTTTTTATGCTAATTGTGTGTTGCGCTGCATACTTTGGCTAGCAGCACAATCTTAGCATGCTGCAGTTTCAATTTCGTCATTTTCTTACTAACAACTGCTTCTACAGTGTATATGATTTGCTCCGAACTTTGTGTATAATCATCTAAGGCTGGTTGTTTGCATCACTATAACCTACTGTGCATTGGCGCCTCTCATTTCGGGAACAGCGTAGCATTCGTTATGTTTTAGATATATTCGATAAATTGTCTGACTGAGCTTTAATACACCCTTCGTACAAAGACATAATATTTCGAATTTCATAAAAACCTGAATTGTACATAAGCTTTCATTCTTATCAAAAAATCATCTCGATATCTCAACGGGTATAAGAGGAACAGATGATTATTTGAAATCATCTTTTATTTCTTGATCAGCTTTCAAGGACGAATTTCGAAAAATTGTAAAAATACTTTTTAGATATTTACTTAAGCATCATTTAAATAAAATCAACTCACTATCCGAAATGGTTTAGGATAAATCACGGATTAATGAAAAAAAAATTACGGCTTTTCACCCCCTTCATTTTTTAATTTCGCAAAATCGAAACATTTACGAATATGCATTTCTTTGGGCAATATTATGAAGTTAAAATTATGATATCATTCCCGGTTAATGAGATATCAAGAATTCTTTCAAAACATATTTCATCCCTTTTCACCCCCTTAATTATCGAATTTCAAAAATCCTTTCTTAGCGGGTGCCCACGGGGCAAGGGGAAGCTTTCCTCGGTTTGGGCTGTGCGTTGATGAGTGAGTGAGTGTGTCAGGACACTTAATTTTATATGTTAAGTTAAAGAAAAAAGAATTGGTTTATCATAAAAATATAAAATACACAATATATTTTATCATCATGAATTATTTAACTTACCTTGTCCTTTACGATAGCTATTAAAACTAGATAACATTTTATCATTTATTCATATAGGGTTGAAAACAAGGTGTTGTTTAGCATAAAGCTCAAAATTATTTTAGATATGTTAAGTGCGGTAATGAGTTCAACTCGCGGGAGTGCGCGTGCAAAGTAGTTGTATTATATTATTAACTTCTACAGGTAAAGGAGAGAGTATATGGGACAGGCTGATACACACTCTTCCAGAGTGTGTTTCCGACCACAGCAATGCTGATATCGCCGCCGACTCTTACCACAAGTACAAGGAGGATGTGAAGGCTTTAAAGGAGGTCGGGGTAAGTCGGACCAGGTTTGTTAGAATCCTCCTACGATATTATTTGCTGTGCCTTTGATGTTAGCCGCTCCACCTGCCGCCAAACTTCCTTTCACGCGCCAGCACAAGCGTGCAGGGACATGGTGAACGTTGGAAAAAAAAAATTGGCCGTTATAGTTGCTTAAATGTAGCATTCGATGTAGTTACGCAGACAAATTGTGAGTTTTTGAAAATTAAGGAATATTTACGAATATTAAAACCAAACGAAGTAAAATGCATTTCATACAGTAAAAAATTATCTCTGAAATGATTTAAATACCAACAGTCTTCGCGAAATGGTCTTTAAAATTAAGACATATTTCATCGCTAGTCCTGCCATAGCATACGTACGTCAAATTTCAAATCACTTACCCCAATTTATAACGATGAGAACGGAAACATATTCATGATAACAACATATCAGTCGTATATTGCGTAGTAATATACACAATTATCCTACGAAACACATTATCGTGTGAAAAATTTAGCAAAAAATATTTTGCTGCATCCTGAATATGAAGAGCAGAAGTTCCAAATATTCTAAGTGCCACTTTTTGTGAAAATGACTTTTTCTCAGGAAATGGTTCTATATGCCAATACCGACAACCTTAGTATGTTCTAAGTTCATCCCACCATTTGTTTGGATTTTACAGTAGGTCAAAGACAGCATTGTTATAAGTACATAAGCTTCTAAGCTATTTGTTTTTTGTTTCTGAAAAATTTACTTTTCGGCACTTAGAACGTTCTTCATATATGTACACCGCAATTCTCGTAGGCACAAATCTTCTGTGCCCAAGCTGATTTTGGGTTAAATATGTTTAAAACCAAAAATATCATTAACTGATTTTATTGCAAATATTTAAATAGTTAAAAAGCTGACGTGTTTTGAAACACTAAAATTCAAACCGTATTTTTATCTCTTTCACGATATAATACTATCATAAACATAACATTTATATTTTTAACTTGCAGGATTAACATTACTCCGTTTATAATTGGAACATAGAACCTTCACTTTGCACGTCAGCGCAGGTGTATATTACTAAGCTTCAGATTAAAAATACTTTCCTTGTAGGTAGAAATGATATCCGAGTGAAAGTTTTAAGAGTTTGAAAACATTTGAAATTTTTACTGAAACCTTAACGATTATTTTTCTCATTAAAATAAATCAGGTAAGCAGTTTATGATGCGTAATTTCTTAATTTTAGGAATTCAAATAGTACCAAATTTTAAAACTAAAGTAGTTTTAAAGCAGATGTTTACCGATAGAAAACTGATTAAGATTATCCCCAACTTTTTATTAGAACATTTCTGTGTTGTTCGTAAGGTTCCATAAATACTGTGCACAGGAGAAATTGTTCGTACTGTTGCCCAGATTTCATATGAATTATACAAAATAGTTACTTGCACACTACAGCACAGAAGAACAACGTTCCCCAAAAATGTTGCATGAAATAGTTTACTGAAGAAAATAGATTTGCCATGATACATGCCTACTACCGGTTACTTTAAAGAGTTTAAATGATCTACATGCAAATGTTAAATAATACTAACAAGGATAGATCTCCAAGGTCGCTTTGGAATACGTGAATAACGTATTAGTATAAATACGCAGAAATAAAGAAACATAAACAATAATTCAAAACATACTCCAAGTATTTAGCATGCACATGTTAAATTATTAAGAATACAATGCAGAAACTGGAGATGTGAAATCATCGACACTACATCTTTTACTGCCGCTGTTGACTGGAAAAATAATTGCCCTTTAGATACCAATTTTACTAAGGAACTAAAAAATGTGTAATTTACGGAGCGCGTATAAATTAAACTAAATTGTAACGAACGGAAAAGTCAGTTTACACGTACAGCATGAAAATGCCACACATGAAAATGTAATGCTTTGGTAAGTGGACTAACGGAAGGAAATGTTGTTACATAAAATTTCAGTTAATAGCCTACGTCTCATATAGTCATATGTGTGTGTATATATTGTTACAAGTTGGGGTGTCCTACACCGCCCAGCCAGACAGTCGTGACTCGCAACAATGTATACAGGATGTTTGTAATTTTAAGTAAAAACTAAAGGGGTGTATCGAGGACGATGAAGCAAGCAAATAATGCTAGTTAACATAGATCCGGATACCAATGGTTTTCCCAATATGACACATTACATGTTACGACAGGAACGCTATAGTACCAGTGTTATTTTTTTTTTTGTGTATGGGGATATTTAAAAGCTTTGGTGTATGTCAGCCCTGTTGATAGTGTCCACGAACGCAATGTGGATGGTTGCCACTGCATTCGGAACACACCTGGAATTTTTGAACGTGTGCGGGCATTGATGCGAAGACCTGCTGAAGCCAGCCTTCACATGAACGGCGCCCATTTCGAACACTTGTTCAGAATTTTTACATTTTGATCCTCGGAAAGACTGGTACTGTCGTAATATGTAATGTGTCATATTGGGAAAACCGTTGGTTTCCGGAACAATGTTTAATAGCATTATTTGCTTCCTTCATCGTCCTCGACAAACCTTTCGTTTGTGCCTAGAATTACCAAACACCGTATATGTTTATGCATATATGTAAACATATGTTATAGTTATTTCTTACAGTACATTAACTGAGATTATTTCGAGTTGTAGTCTTGTTGCACTGGGTATATGAAAGGGTTTTTATTTTGTCGTGAATGTGCTTGTTATGTGTTGTTACCTATACAGTTCAACTTCTATCGGTTCTCCATATCCTGGGCGAGAATCCTTCCTAAAGGAGATGTATCCGTCATAAACAAAGATGGCATCGACTACTACAACAACCTCATCAACGAGCTGCTCGCCAACAATATACAGCCAGTAGTAAGTAGCCGTATCAGTTTCTAGTGTGTGCGATTGCAATTACAGTATTTTACCTCTTATTATAGTTCCGATGAAGTATACAGCCTTTGAAATCCGTGACGGAGCGTACTGCAGAAGTTTGAAAACTCAACACTTTGCCATCAAGGCTACCTCCATTCTTCAGGTTTCTATTGTTGCAGACACTGCTGAATGTATGAAGTGTGGACGTGAACTTGTAATGACTATATATGCTTGCTTAGTGTGCAAATTCCTCAAGAAATGTTTCAAGGAAAAGAACGGTAACTAAGGCATTGTTCTAAAATATACAAACCTGCGCTTATGTGTAGACTATAGAAACACAAATTCGAGGTGTAAAGTCTAGACAGTGGTAGATTTGTTGCGTAGGATACTCTGCACCGTCTGATTACACTGTAGAATTATAAACTGATTTTTGTTACCTTCTGTTTTCTACAATTTGTTTTACATTTATTCCTTGTACAAAAATGAACTTGGCCAACCGTACTTAACAACCCTAGAGTTCTGTTGTAAACGTTGGAAAGTAAATACATGTGTTTCTGTTTTATACACGCCTATTTCAGTTTCTATGATGTACAGGCTTCTATGTGTTATAATCTTAATGGGATTTAATTTGATTCTGCCCAATTATTAAGCATGAAATAAGGAAAGAGTAAAATTATATTACTTTCTTTCCTGAAAGTTGTATGGTACAATGTGCGACACTAGTCAGCTCGCCATTAAACAGAGTTCTATGTTTTACACTGTATTAGACTGCAGCGCATCTCAGTTACGTACGTTAGAGTTTGACAGATGTATTCCTAGACAGATGGCCCTAAACAGTACTGCAGAAGATCTTACTTTTCAAGGAAACATTAATAATTATAGTTTCTGACAAGTGAATACTACTTGGAAAATAACTGTCAAATTGTGATATTCACAAGTAAAACAGACTTTATTTATCACTTTCTGTAACATGCAAAATACAACAAGTCTTATTCTTGATATTATAGGTATTTATCTCAGGTTGTGTTTGGAGTTCATTGCTAAGTTTCTTCAGTTCGAATAACAACTCAATTTGGCACTTATGACTTTTTAGCTACGTGCCAAACTCTTCACTTTGAATTTATAATATATAATTCCTATAACCTGAATAAACTATTACTACTTAACCCATCTAAACATGAAATAGCCTTGGCCACATTGGTAAAGTATGGTTTAAATGAAGCATGTGTTGTTAGTAGTTCTTGCCCCTAAAAACATTGATTTTGAGTATGGCACCCTTAAGAGGAGTCCTAAGCGGTGTCGAATTACCGCCTTTGACGCGTGGGAACAGCGTAGCGATAAGAGCCAGTGTCCCACGCTTGACGAGAAGCATATCGCCTCTATTCGCATCGAGCCAAACTGGCGTGCAAGGTTTTCCTTGTAGTAATTTTACTATTTGACTTTAAGCGGTGGCCCCAATATTTCATTTTTTAATAGAATGAAGTAAAGACCAACGTATCCCTCTCGTTTTGCGCTATATGAATTCAGGTAATATTTTCGGAGTTACAACAGTCTAAAAAAACGTTTTTAGCCATTTTGAGAGGCCCAAATATCATGTTTCTAACAAGTGTGCTGAATTTTTTAAAAAATAGAAGAATGGTTTCAAGTGTGTGTTCTTTTTGTTGGTAGACATAATATGAATTACTTAAGCGGTTTCGCGTAAAAAAGAATACGTGTGACACGCTGCAACACCGTCCATGCGCCAGTCGAGGACTCCTCTCAAGTCAATGCTATTCAATATTGTTTCGCATTTTTTTTTTTTGTTTATCAAAGCTGTAATGTATTTCAATACGACTTATCTATTTTATATATGTATATATATATATATATATATATATATATATATATATATATGTGTGTGTGTGTGTGTGTGTGTGTGTGTGTGTGTGTATGTATATATATACATGTGTGTGTGTATGTGTATATGTGCGTGTGTATCTTTCTGCATGTGTACGATGCTAAGTAGTTCTCGGATATGGTAAAAAGATATTCAGCCCTTGGTTTACAAAAACAATTAACTTTAAAATAAAAAAACAGGGAAATGGAAATGCGGGATAAGAATGTTTGTACTATTCGACCACGACAACTAGT
This sequence comes from Medauroidea extradentata, assembly GCA_003012365.1. Taxonomy (NCBI): domain Eukaryota; kingdom Metazoa; phylum Arthropoda; class Insecta; order Phasmatodea; family Phasmatidae; genus Medauroidea; species Medauroidea extradentata. The sequence continues at coordinate 10,174 of PNEQ01124569.1, read as the reverse complement.
CCCGCGGGAAAAAATGCCAACTACCGCTGTGTTGTCCTTGACGACACCGCGCAACTGGTGTGGCGCACCACAGCACCGGTCATAATACTGTTACACAGGCAGCTGGCTCGGTTTTCGCCGTGCTACGTCTCCACTGACCATGTGCCATGAACTCATGTCAGCGCAGTACGTTTCCCCTCCCTGTGACGAATCTACCATCTAGGCTACTACTGTAATATTTTGTTATAGTATGACCATAATATCAATACTACTCTGTATTTTGTTTTCAAGGTAACAATGTTTCACTGGGATCTCCCCCAACACCTACAGGAACTTGGAGGGCTGGCTAACTCAATAATTGTTGATTACTTTGAAGATTACGCTAGAGTTTTGTTCACCAACTTTGGCGACAGAGTAAGTACTTTTAGAATTTTATGTTTCCGAATTAAAACCGAAACTCATATGAATCCATTTAAGTTAAAGTTAAGATTCTTTGAGGATACATATAGAGAGTTTTAATAATACATTTTGTGATAAAAGCTATTTAAGTTAAAAATGAATAGGTAGTAGTTGTTTGGTTTCCATTTCTCGTATATCCACCCGTTGAAAACATCATATTGGCTGAATGTTTTGTTAATCGCCTTAAATACGTATGACAGTTTTTACAGCTGCACTTATTTCTTAAGGCTTGTTTATGCTTTCTATTCGACACTGTTAAAATTTTAATAATAAGTAATTGTAAATATATTTACTTACTTGTAACTATAAACTGTTATATAAACTACTCAACTACATGCTGTTGTCATAACTATTTTATAGCCTGCAAGTCTCGAAATATTTCAAACACTATAAGCAGATTAGAAGGAACTGTTAAGGGCGCGGTATACCGCAATTTACATCACCATTTTTTTATATTCTTTTTTGTACCAGATATTTTTTATTATTTTAGACACAAAATGTTACTAAATTTGGCTCTTATGAAATTTTTTTTATCTCTCATAGTTTTCGCGTAATGGCTTGTTAAAGACATATTTTGCATGTTTCCGTTTTACCGACTACTCTAAAATCAACTGATATACCAAATTCAAAAAAATCACAGTGAATAAAAACATTACAGGCTACAATGACATGCTCATAAAATTAAATAATAAAAATTATTTGTATTTTTTAAAAATACTGAAACTAAAAATAAGCATTTAAAAAAAATCAATATTTTTTTTTAAATACAAATAATTTCTATTTTTTTAATTTTACGAGCATGTCATTGTAACCTGCAATATCTTTATCCACTGTGATTTTTTTGAGTTTGGTATATCAGTTGGTTTTAGTGTAGTCGATAAAACGGAAACATGCAAAATATGACTTTAACAAGCCATTACGCGAAAACTGTGAGAGACAAAAAAATTTCATAAGAGCCAAATTTAGTCACATTTTGTGTATAAAATACGAAAAAAATAGCTGGTACATATACAAAATAAAATAATGATGACGAAAATTGCGGTAGACTACATAGTTCACAGCTAAAATCATAAATCCATAACTGTAGGTTTCTTGAAGCTAATTTGCGAAAATTAAACAATAGCAATCCTAGACAGTTGTTTTAAACAACGTTTCAAACGAAATTGTTTCCAGTGTTACGAACATCTGAGGCACAATCTCCGACGCCGGAACCTCGTGCATTTAACTGCGGCGCAAGAGATCACGCGTAACGAATTAGTAATTCTGGATAAATATTTACTTATAAAGTTGGCAAATACCATTATCTAGGCTTGTCATTGAGTATTTTTATCCATATTGGCTTCGAAAAAAGCGTAGAAACCAATTGACGTTTTGAGCATTTACTTATCTACCTCCCGCTCTTAAGATGTTATAACATTTCCAAATATAATAATGGAAAGACAAACGTTGCAGATGTGGGATAAACATATACGTGTTTGACATTTCAGTCTCATTACATGACCAAAGCAAACAAATTAATAGGAGAATAATTTTTTATACATGTACACATTTAAATATATTTTTATGCATTTCATACCGAAGTCGTATCTTGTTTTCACGCAAATTTTAAGGGGTTGTTTAGCAAGTAAACACGTCACACAGCTATTTTTTTTTCTCATGGGTTGTCCATTGTTACAGTCCAATGTATTATATATTATATTTTTAATTTTTATTGGCGAGATTTTTTCGCCGTTGCCCCGAGTCGGCCTGAATAATATGATAACTAAGTAAAGGGAAAAGTAGACAAAGCAATTTTTCGTTGACATTTATTTGAATTACCTAATAGAATATGTTTGTAAGAAGTATATAATTTATAAAACCATTCAACGGACCCCTTGCATGAAAAAGTGTTTGAGTTAAATGAACTAAAATGTTAAATTTATCACATGGGATGGTGATATTGAATAAAATGTTTTAATGTAAATGCGTTATTTATTAATTAAAAGCGAAATAAAGTGGTGAAAATAGCAGACGACGTGGTCTCGAGTGAAACTACTTTTTATTGGTCTACGTCACAGGCCAGTTTTAGACTGTAAACAGTACTGTTTACCACCCTTTGTACGATTTCGTAATTAACTATGGTTTTAGCTAACGGATATGTGAAAGTTCAGTCAGACAGTTTCCTTAATATTGATATTTTCATGGTTTGAGAATATTAAAAAAAAAATGCGTGGTTTAATAATCCTGAAGTGAAAGGTGCCAAGGCTAAAAGGTAAGTTTCAATACATATCAAGATTAAAGTGAACGTTTTTACTAAGGCAAAATAAACATTAATATACAAAATCTTGTTATGACAGCATGGTAGGGGTGAAGTCTGGTTAGGCCTGTGTTGATAGGTAACACCACAGTACGCTTTAATCTTGAATGTGCGGTTTGTAGATAACTACCCTCAAAAATGTATTACTAGGATTGATTGAAATTTGTTTTATAAGCGCTACGTTGTTGTCAGTCTTAATAAATAATGTATAAGCTTCTCACCTTAGCCTACTTTCTATTTTAGGCCTATACGATTGACCATAGTACCACTGAATTCCACCATATTCTGCATATTAATCGCCCAATCTATTGTATCACCGTAAGGTATTTTGTATATTCGTTCTTCAATCATTTATTTGCTTATTTAACATTATTAGTAAGCCATATCATATAATTTGTCTTACAATAAAACCTAACAAAAAATTAATGAACATTAAATAATATAGGAGCTAGAAAGATTTTTTTAAATGCTGAATGTTTATTACTAGGCGTATACATTAGTTAGTATGATAGGAGCAGAATGCTTATAGTTGGAGTCAAGTAAAACTTCAAGTTTGACTTCACTACCATTTTTGATATAACATGAGAGTACACACAAGAAGTAGAATATAGATTTTTCTATTGTAGGATTCGATATGGGGAGGAGGGAAGCATTTGAATATTTGTCTCGTAATTATCTCTGTGTGGTCTTCCCACCATCTTTGTTACTGTACGTTGTCTTGATTCCTAGCTACTCTTATGGTTCCATCGTCCATCTTGTGTGTTTTTTTTTTAGGAGGTTTGATGGAGAGCGAGGAGGGTGGAGAAAAAGAGAGATAAAAATACTGAAAAGTGGTACACGAGTTTAAAAAGTAATACAAGACAGACATATAAGGGAAAATAAGTGTTAGGTTAAAGGAAGAACAGAGATAAGGTTAGAAATGTGACTTGTTAGAAGGACAGGACGGGACAGGTTAGGTTAGGTTAGGTGGGGTAGCACTCCTAACGGTGAGACTTGGAAATGTGTACGGATTGATCCATTAGTACATACAAACCAACGCTATCTAGCAACGACACTGGAACCATGAAGATTGATCTAGCTACTAGTTCTCCTGGTTGAAAGACTCAGTACCAAAGTCGTAATAACCAACGCCACATAGGATACTATTAGTAACTACTTGCAGCCCGACCTAGAGGTTTACTACATAACTAACCAAAAAAAACAAGATGGACGATGGAACCATAAGAGTAGCTAGGAATCAAGACAACGTACAGTAACCATGATGATGGGAAGACCACACACAAATAATTACGAGACAGGTATTCAAATGCTTCCCTCCTCCCCATCCCGAATCCTTCATTAGAAAGAACTATACTCTACTACTCACACAAACACACAGTATTTGTTTTGCTATAAATTCTGTCAAAACCAATAAACTTAATACCAGACTAAAAATAACCATGCATTCGGCCCTATAGGCTAGAGCATGACTTGTTTCAATTCAAATTTGTGACTGTAACATTTAGGTAAACTCAAAATATTTTCAGTTTATTTATTTATTTATTGTAAAGTCTACCGTGTCAACAGCATTATAGCATTTGGCATATGGAAGCTTCAGTGATTTGTACTTCATAAATTTTAACATTTAACAAATAATTCTGCAATAACAGATATCGTGGATAATGGTGTTTTTTTTCTGACCACAAGGTCATCCAACCATACATTAAAATGATCTTCCCAGCAATATACAGTGCATGTTATAAAATGCATGTCACAGAAACATTAACATCTCGGCGCTCTGCTTGTACTTTAGAGCATCTTCGTCACCACTTTTTTTTTAACAGAAAAAAAAATCCACTTTGCCGGCAGTATCCACATTTGTGTTTGTAGAACGAGGTACAAAACACCATTTATTATTCGACATTTTAATGAAATGTTAAACTCTCCAACAACAATAACCTAAGTGTCGTTCCACATTTCCCGGTGTTATCACTGCGCGTGAATTACTTGTGACGTCAGAAGGCGGCCATGTTGTGACGTCGTTTTCGCAGGAGTTGGAAAATCGTAAGTTTCAAATGACTATAACTATGTGAAATTGTTCGCACTATTAAAACGAAAACTTCAGGTCAGCTTAGTATTTGTCAAGTTGCTTCAATGTAATTAATTATTTACTGAAAATTACTAGAGTGGCCCATTAACAGATCGTAACTGCCAAGCTACACAAAGAGCAATTAACGGAAATGTAAAATGGCAATTTGTGGATTTGGAAAACGTTACGGACATTGCAATGGACGGCGATTGTTTAAGAGCTTTTATTTCTCCTTCTCTGCCTAACACCAACACACCATTCTCACATCGCACTATGACCTTGACGATTTAAGATGTTCGTCTTGAAATAGTATATTTTATAATCATTAACAATACTGATCAGCGTGTAGACATTACTTATCATGATGTTTTGTCCAAAAATATATCACATGTTCTTGCATTTTCACGCATCGATATTAAAATTGTACTGTTTTGCACCTTCCCCATAGTAGAAAATATATTTTTTTTTTACTACGCCGCTTCCATTTAATGTTTGGAAGTGATGTGGGGCTGTTAGGCGAGGGAACGGTCGTAGAAGAACAGGCCTGAACACTCGCCTATCTACCATTGTATTTTCCTTGACCCCCCTTTTGTTTGGCTGTAGTTCGTCAAGTTACCGAGAATGTTGTACTTTTTAGCGCTGTAATCCGGGAGGTCGGACTTAAACTCGGCCCACTTTTTTTCCATTGTTAATATTATAAAGTAAATAAAAATTTCTGGAGCCATTATTTGAAATTGTGAGCGAAGGAAGTATTTCGTAAAGTGATAAAAAATACATTGTGATAAATTGTTTACCTTAGTGGGAGGGAAGTGGGCGGAGTTTGAGCTCGACCGCCCAGATTACAGCGCCAAAAATGTATAGCATTATCGGCAACTTGGTGAACTGCAGCCAAACAACAAGGGGGTCAAGTTTCCAGGCGAGTGTCCAGACCTGTTCTTGTACGGCCGTGGGCGAGGGCAAGCCTACGGTGGTTTGTTAGTGCACTTCTACAGGGATGGACGTGAAGTGACAAACACTAAACTCAGTTCTGAACCAGGGTATGTTGCATTATTTTTAAAAAATCGAGGCCGATACTATGGTCTCCTTCCCATTCTGGAGCTATAACCCCTGAATCAAATAGACCGGAAATAGCTAACAAAACAAAAATAAGAAATAATTCAGTAATAAGGTGCATATTAATATAGTTCTAATAATTAGTTAAATAATTTTTTAATTTAAAAACTGCTTCTTTACTGCCGAGCTATCCAGAATATGCTCATTTGTAGGTGAAATGGTGGATTACGTTTAACGAGCCGTATCGACTGCTGTACGGATATGAAGAATCATGTTTCGCACCAGGGGTAATTTCCCGAGGTGTTGGGGAATATCTAGCTATCCACAACGTACTGAAAGCCCACGCCGTAGCATACCATCTTTACGACACAGAGTTCAGACGTACGCAGAAAGGTGAGGTACGACACGATACAATTATTTGTTCAGTATTTTAAGTAAAAATCACATTATTAGAAGGAAAATAAATAGCCCAGAAGAAACAGATGAATACCTTAACTTCAGTGAACTGTGGAGTTGGTTTCTTTTTACATAACACATTCCATTTAGTAATTGAAAAGTAAACAGTAACTATTTTTCTCTTGTAAATTTTTTTTTAATGTACTGACAACTTACTCCAAAATGTCCACTTAATAAAATAAAAAAACAAATATACATACGCTAGTCGAACTTATTTGTTAATTTATAACTGACCAACCACAGAAAATAAAAGGTTAATAATGTTAGAGAAATGAAACATTTTCACTTACCATTTCTTATAGAGGTTGCGGGAAACATTTGTTTTATAAACTACACAACATTGATAGCAAGACTTAAATTAGTTAAAAAGATAAAACTACGGTAATTGTTTTATTAAATGAAACATAGTCACTTTCGCTCGAACTCTCCTAGTTAAATATATATTAGGCAGTTATCTTATAGAGAGGGTATTCCATTATGGATATTTCTCAAAATTTGGTGCCATATGAGTAGTACATAATATGCTTAGAGTTCGTGATATTAATAAGTAATTTTACACGTATGTTTTGACATGAAATTTAAAAAAACCAATTTCATATAGTGTTAAGTATTGTCTTGCCAGGTAAATTCGCATTTGACCCTTTGATAACAGTTTCGTTGTTACAAACGTGTGATACATTGATACGTTTTGTATGTTTAACATCATTTGGCTAGTGTGAGATAATTTAACTCAGAAACTCAAGTATATAAAAAACGTCAAATATGATTCCCTCTTCTGTCAATACTTAAATTTCATTTTATACTCTCTACCTTTAATTATTTTATAAAAATAAATTATTAATGATGATACCTATGCTATATATGTCAGTGTAATGTGACTTAGTGTGCAGAAACATATGATTTACAAAATATATATTATGTTATGCTGTAAATTTACTGAACATTCCAACAGTTTACAGCAATCGAAACCAAGAATGGGCCGTTATACTGAAAAATTGTAGCCAATTTATAATTTTTTAATTTTATCTTAAATGGTCGCAATTTACAGACATTTGAAATAATTCAGAATTAAATATTATATTTATTTCAATAATGATTTCATTAATTAATTTAGGGTGAAGAAGTATGGCTTTTAATGTATTTTGGAAAGTGAAGTAGGTAATTGTAAAGCGAGTTAAATTTTAATGTAGCTAATAAAATTAAAACATGTTATGCTAAGAATTGCAGCGAGATGGGAATTGAGAAACACCTTATTAACAGACCATAACATTCTAAATTTAAAAAAAATAAGTATTGCAAAAAACTTGAAACTTATACTTATGTAAATTTTGATAAGTTCCTTGAAAAGACTTTATACTTCGTAATAAACGTGCAACTGGTGGTGATAACCCTCTTCAAACAACTGTTACATTGCAATGTACCTATCAAAAGTTTATTTATGTCTGCATCGCATATTAACACCCTTTTTTTCAAATCAATATGCTCTTTACAATAAATATGCATGAACAGGCTGCAATTCACAAGTAACTGGGTAAAACTAAAGCAGCTTTATTTTCGATGCAAGAGCTAATGTACTGTATGAAATTTCTCATACGCACTCTCGTGCCGAAATCAGAGGCGTCTTTTCAGATTTTTCTTGGGGGAAGCAAAGGGGCAAGATTTTGTTTTCCGGCGACAGTGACCTTGTTGCATCTTTTTTATTAATTAAGCATGTATAAATTAGATACTTTAACAATAAAACTTCAGTTATTTAAATTAAAAAATACAAAAATATAAAATATACACATAAAATTCTAAATCCAGGGGGCATTTGCCCCCCCCCCCCCCTGTGGCCTCAAATGACGCCCCTAGCCAAAATATCACAACAATACGGTTCTGAAATATTTAACACATATACCTTGTAGCAAGGTTTCTTTCATGCAGGTGATTGGTAATGGCATCTGGGGATATTAACTGTCACTACGTATTCGGGAACAATATTCACATTTATGTTTCTATCAAACGCACACCATAAAAATAGTTGTTTTCTACAGTATATAAAAAACTGTTTAACATATTTCTCCTGGCATGTGACATTAATAATAAACCGTGCAATGAGTATTTTATGATTCACAAAATTCCTGTTAGTACATGTCAATAATGACTTACTCCCATCTCTATGACCAGTACAGGGCTGGCCACATTAACAACGCTGACTGACTAAAAAAATCCTTCCTTCCGTATGAATTTCAAAACTTCTCACCGAAAAATAGAACTTGCTGTCTCTTCTGTTCAGGAACATAGTCCCCAGTGCACTGGAAATAGACGTTCTTACGTAACAAAATACTAAGATGGTCATTTTGTACACGTAATTCATTAATGTAATGAGAAGTTGAAATATTAACGAAATGTAATTTAATTTGCACCCTGAAATGAAATAATTTCAATACAAAACTCAGATTTTTTTTAACAATGCCTAATAAAAGAGGACTACAGATCTGATATCAGTTTATTTGAGAAAATATTGCTTTGCCGTGATAACGCCTCAAAATAGCCACAACTATTCTACAATACTGAAATGGAAGTGGGACTAGACAGGACATTATTATGCCTTTATTGTAACCTTGCAGGCGCACAACTTATTTTTGTTCCACTGCAGTGGGGTTTCAAGAGTTATAGCTAAGAGATTGAAAAATGATGTTAGTGATTACATAAACTGTGATTCGATACGCGTTGCGACTTGATGTTTATACATGCGATTGTTGCATCGAGAATCATAGGCATTGGAAAGCCGAAACGTTCAAGAAACGCTTACTGACAAAGACCTCTTCAATGAAGCAAAAAGATTTTCTTCGTCTTATAAATCTTTCCATTTATAGCCTCCGTTTGAGACAATGTAATGCTCATTTTCTTCTGTGGACTTAAGAATAATACATCTATATATATAAAAATGAAAGGTGACTGATTGACTGACTGACTGACTGACTGACTGACATATCAAACTGCAGCCCAAACCACTGGACCTAGAATCGTGAAATTTTTTGTGGGGGTTCCCTTCAGGTCGTAGGCGAGCACTAAGAAGGGATTTTTCGAAATTCGACCTCTAAGGGGGTGAAAATGGGTGAAATGTGTTTCCGAATAAACGTCGATAGAGATCGGACCCGACGGCCTATCATCGTGATTTTTACTTTAATACGACACTCGTAAAAATGCATATTAGCCAATTTAAGGATTTTTCGAAGTTCAACTTTTAAGGGGCTGAAAAGACGTTAAATGTGTTTCCGATCAACTATTGATATCTATCGAACCCTTCGGGATAGAGAGTTGATATTCACTTCAAAATATTGCTTACGTAAATACCCAAAAAGTAGTTTTACGGTTCTTTTTTAAATTAGACCCCCAGACAGTAAAAAGGGGTAAAATGTGTTTTTAATGAATCGTCTTTATCTTTGAAACACAATTGGCTATCGTCGTGATTTTAACTTTAATTGGTTACTTTTACAAATGTCTATGACAGGACTCAAAGACGTTTCAAAATTCTATATTTAAATGGGTGAAAATACGTGAACTGTGTTTTCGATTATCCTTCCATATCTATCGAATCAATCGAGATATCGAAGTGCTCTTTGCTTTAAATTGGTGCTTTTGTAAGTATCCCAAGTACCATTTAAAATATACTTTCCGGATTCGGCCCTAAACTGGTTAAAAATGGGGTAATATGAGTTTTCGACTCACATTCGATATATATCGATCCCATAGTTTTTTATATAGAGACGTGATTTTTGTTTAGGATTGATGCTTACTCAAATACCTAAAAAGTAATTTCAGGAATTTTCGAAATTCGCCACCTAAGGACGTGAAAAGGGGTAAAAAGTGGTGAAAAG
>PNEQ01124568.1:26639-48523 GCA_003012365.1 Medauroidea extradentata | reverse complement strand
CATGTAGTTCAGAAACGTTTATTTTATAGAAATATTTCGTAAAAGTGATTAACAGAAGCGTTAAATAACAAGATCTGAAGCAGAAATCGTTGAAACATATTCCAAAGTCTGTGTAAATATATGTTGAAAGAGTTAAACCGTTTAGAATGCTGCGTAAGAAGGCGGCAACCAGTGAAATCGAACGTAGCTCCGTCGCTAGAGCGCCGCGAGCAGAATTCAAGCCGGTTGCGGGTGGGTAGGCAGCCCACTTGCCAGTTCTGTGTTGAATCGAAACATACTGTATATGGAAACCATCGAGATATTGAGTTTATTTTTGCTTCAGGATGATGATTACGTAAAAAGCCGTTAAAAAGGTTTAAGATTTTTCAAAATTCGAACTGTCAGTGCTGTACAAGGGTGATATGTGATTTATATTGAATGCTCGATTTTGCTTTGACTGAATGAGCTATCGTCGTGATTTTCACTTCACTTGGATACTTGAATAATTATTTAAGGTGAAAAACTAAGATTTTTCGAAATTCGACACCTAAAGGGGTTAAAAAGGCACAAAAATTGTTTTCTATCAGCCGATGATACTTATCTGACAAGTAGAGATATTGAGGTGGTACTCGCGTCGGAATGATATTCGCGTAAGTACCTAAAAAAGTAATGCAAGTTTTTTTAATTTATTAGATAACTTAATTTAATTGAAATTTTGTTTCTGAACAATTAAAGTAGATGATCCGAAAAGCAATTACGACGAGCGAGAAATATGACACAGGAGTTACATTCTTCAGCTCTATCGAGACGCGGTGTTGTACAATCTCTATGAGCCCAGGAAATTAATATTTCATTTTTGAAAGTAGTTTTCATGAATAATTTCGCCGTTAGGTGGCGCAGTTGTTGGTAGCTCTGATCTATTGTTCGGGACGTTCTGGGCTGAAATTACTTTTAAAGTATGTACAAACATGCAAGTCTGACACAAAAAACTACAAGGCACATGAAATGAGTATAATTTGGATGAAGTCATTCAAAAGTGATTAAAATTAATTATGCAGTCCACTATCAACTGAAGTTCCTCGACAGCATTAATCCACATATACCACCGCACTAATTTATAGTTTGGGGCACGAAATACGTTTATATTTCAACGAAACATTATCCCGCCAAAATTCTTCAATGCCCCTTAACTTCAAGTGAAGATATTGAAAAACAAATATGTTACTGAGGGCACCATCATGAATGGTCGTGCTCGAGGGAAATCAGTCTAAAATACCACGTAAACTACGTATTTCGTTCGATTAACTTCTTGCAGTAAAGAGTCTGTCATTACCCCACAACGTCGACTTTGCTGTGACTATAAATAAGACCCAGGCGAAGTCGCTGTTAGCGGCAGGGTCAAACTTAGGCTTTTCGTGTGGACCGCTATAGCTACTTATCCTGCTGCAGATTTAGCTCAACAAGTAAATTTCTAATTCTAGCGCTTGATGACTGAACTACCTGTCTGGTGCACAAAGAGGTATCTGCTCTGAGTAATAAACGCGAGCAAAGCCGCGGGCGTATTCTTAGTGCTAGTTTATATATATATATATATATATATATATATATATATATATATATATACATTATAATTGAAAAAAATCACCGGCAACGCTTAATATGTTGTGCGGGACGACATAACTGATCATAATTGAAGAAGGAACCCATGTACGGAAATGAATGGTGTGGGCGCAGTAGAACGTCAATGTTAGACAACTGGTGTCACTGGGTTGCAATCAATTTAGGTCTCCAAAACAGGTACGGAACCGTTTAGCTAACGATGTGACCGTAATAACATTCCTGCGCATGCGCTACTCGATACACTTGACTAAGGTACGTTTAGTAGTCTTTCAATGCAGTGCCGTGTTTGGCAGCAGTCGACATGTACTAGTACACAACAGCGAAAATGACCGACATGGTGCTTGCATACGGCAAAACAGATTGCAATGGTCGAGCTACTGCACGACTGTATGCGGAACGTTTTCCAAACATATATACTCTGCATCATTTTTCGTTCGCGGCCATTGAGAGACGACTAAGAGAAGCCGGAAAGTATCATGTATGTGCATAGCAGTGTAACTTGTGCCTGTTACTTACATGTACAGCTGTAATACTACTGCAAAGCAGTAGTGTCGAAATGTTTACAATGTTATCCCTTTGTTAGGTGCCAAAACATGATGCGGGTAGACCACGTTCGACTCGAACACCTCAATTAGAGGATGTGTTGAGACTGGTCGAAGAGAACTTGCCGAGTGCTGGTGGATGGATTCTCTTCGACCAGTCTCAACACATCCTCCTCTAATATAGGTGTTCGAGTCGAACGTGGTCGACCCGCATCACGTTTTGGCACCTAACAAATGGATTTTATATATATATATATATATATATATATATATATATATATATATATATATATATATATAGACACACAGACGTAGTATATTGCTTTTAATTGAGTATGAATGGTCAAAAAGTGTAAGGCCACAAGTTCCAATCACAGTTTTATTTAAATTACTATATGCAATAATTGACATACAGATTGGCTCACCCCCTTCTTGCCGGAGAGCCAAGGGTCTCGGTTCGACTCCCAGCTATATTTACTGATACCTTCCTGGGTTCAGAACTGGTGTTGAGAGGTCTCCCCATCGCTATCCTACGGAAGACATTGTCGAATTACCGCAGATATCGCTTTGCCTAGTCGCGCCCAGGTGTCTCCCTGAGGTTCATACTAGTCCCCGGCCTGAACAATTGTCATCTTTGTCACGTAAATATTATTTCTTTAACTTTGAAAAAAACTATGCTACATGCATTGTAATGTTATAAAAATATAGGTACTTTGTATCCTTTATAAAAACAATTTTCGGAGTTTTAAACATAATTTTTGTGTGAACGGGATTTCTTGTAATTTTCTCTGTAAAAATGAAAACCTTGTTTTGTGTAAAGCTGCTAAAATGAGAATTTATCACACAAAGTAAATGCGGTTCTTTACGACCTGTGCAGTATTCAGAAAAAGCATATACGAGTTTAACGCTGGGTATAGTAATGATACTATGGGTATAGTAATGATACTATGGGTATAGTAATGATACTATGGGTATAGTAATGATACTATGGGTATAGTAATGATACTTTGCAGCGGAGCTAAAAATGTAGAACTAAAAACTATCTTTGGAAAAAAAAAATTTGGTCGTATGCAGTAACGCTGAAGACAGGTTTCAACGGGGAAAACTTACAGGAATTCATCACTCAAAAAAAAAAAAAAAGTCGCCAGTATCGTAGTATTATAAAAACACGTGAGCGTGTCCGGCGGTAATATGAAAACTAATGTCCAAAAACGAGTCCATTATAAAATGTTTAGGTAAAGAGGATACTGTTTTTATCCGAACTATTTTTTAGATTTCTGGTATTGTTTTGTTTACGTTAAGTATAACTTTTCCGAACATGAAATTATCACCTGAAAAAAACTTCCGACGGTAATCAAACTTGATGTATCTAAAGCGACAGTTTAGAAAATTTAATAATAGGCAGAGTTAACACAGCTAAACGTTGTGGCTCATAGAATCAAGCAAACTGAAATGCAGGATAGTAACCAGATATAATTTTCTACTAATCTTCACCATTTCAGGTCAACGGTTACGTTTATTGAGAGTGTAGCGAGTGCTATACAATCTGACGGGTATAAGTCAATGTGATTTTCGGTGCTTATGTTTGTACAATACATTCTTGTATTTTTAGTAGTGTTTTTATTTATTAATTTTTATTGGGATTTACGTCTCGTTGATAGTGAGGCCATCAGAGAGGTTAACACACAACTTTACACATGGACAGGAACTAGAAATGACGTTGGCTATGACCTCGGTTAGGAAACCAGACATGAATTCACCTGAAGTGATTTCGATATAACATGGGAAACTAAAATCAGGATTGCCGGAGCCAGGGATCGAACTCGGTTCTTCCTTTATGCGAGTTTAGCATGTCAACCGTTGCGCCACCTCCCTCGGTTGTTGGTCATTGATATGCTACTGCTTAATGTGAGGGATTTTAAGGACATGACGTACAAGAGAATGGAAACTAATGAGCTGTCAGAGAAACACTGCACATGTGTGTCAAGATGGGCAGGGCAGAGGGTAATATTGGCATAGCGATTTTTATGTAAATTTTCTTAGACCTAGCGCACGAGACAGAATTCACCTTACTGCTCCGCACAACTTTCATGATGCAACTTCACTCGCAAGAATGAATATACGTTCGTCTTCAATATATTTAAATGTTTTCCTTAATAAATTCGTCTCTGTGATATGTGATCTAGCGAAATGGCAATATAAACTGATGGATTGGAATAGCTAGCCCTTTATGGTTACGTTTATGTAGAAGATATTTGATTCACGAAGACTTCTTAAGAAGTTTATATTGTTTGTCTTGCTGTTCCAAATGTATTAGAATTACTCAAATATTTACATATAGGCTATTTCGTAATTTCCTAAATGATTGCTAATAAGATGAGTGAGTATTATTAATTTGTGGAGTTTGGCTATCGCAAAATCATGACCATGAATAACAAAGTTTGATTTCTGGTAACTCATATAGCGTAGGACGGGCGAAGCATTTCGGTAATACAAAAGTCTGTCATTGAAGTCTTGGAGCACGCCAATTTCGTATTAAATGATCTCAAATGCAAAATTTTTCGTTCTTTGCAATTGAAACAAATTTATTCACTTATAGTCAGTTAGATGTAAATATATGTCCCTATTCCATGGTTCCATATTCTAGAGAATGTAATTTGCGATGAAATAGGACTGTGTCCAGTTTTAATGAGGTAATATAACCTAAAACCATTCTGAGTTGTGTTTTTGGTAGATTACATCAAGCTGCTATAGGTTAAACATATGTGTTTGTTACATAAAACAATTTTAAAGGATCTTGCTAACATATAGATTTTAACGGGTCGTTAAACTCTCTTAAGTACGTTTAGCGACCTGACCTTATTTAAATTTTCCACGGTTCTACAAAACTACGCCAAGGTAATGATAGTATAGTTTCCGTAACAAAGTTCCTTGCCGATTGCCTTGTCTTTAACATAGTAAAGCTGTTCGACGATAATAAAACAACTGATAAGAATCTAAACGTACAACGTGATAAATGAATCCTTTGCTTGGAATCGGTAGCAAGTCTGACTTTAAATACCTGCAAAATCGTGTGCGATTAAAAAGAAAAGTAGTTACTTGTTAGGGTACGTTCTCCGTATATTCAGTTTCCGATAATGGAGTTTTAATTAACGCGCTTGGTTACCATCGCACAGAAACCGTTTTCCAGGTAAAAAAAGAAAGAGAAAAAAAGGCGGAAGGGAAGAATTGCTAGGGAGACCTACCTCGTTGGAACGAGCGCATTTGGGGCGTCCCGATTTGTTATTCGGCGCACGAGGTCGACCGTATTCAATTGG
This sequence comes from Medauroidea extradentata, assembly GCA_003012365.1. Classification (NCBI taxonomy): domain Eukaryota; kingdom Metazoa; phylum Arthropoda; class Insecta; order Phasmatodea; family Phasmatidae; genus Medauroidea; species Medauroidea extradentata. The sequence goes on along the minus strand of PNEQ01124568.1, from coordinate 43,065 downwards.
GTGGTCCGTCTTATTGGTTTGGGTTAGGTATGGGTAGGGTGCAGAAGGGTTGGGGGGGTTTGAGGGGGGAGTGGAGGGCGGCAGGCACAGACCCCATAATTCCATTGTAACTACAAGGGTTTCGCCTTCCTCTCTCTCTCTTTCTCCTGCGCCGGGAGGGCTGAAGGCGACAGCATTTTATTAGCACCGCCGCTTCGTCCAGAGTTGTAGCAGGCGGAAGTGCGTCTTCAAGGGTGAAAAGGGGGGGGGGGGGTTATAAAGGGGACGAGAGGATGTTTGGTAAGCGGCCGCGAAGGAAGTGTGCTTGTGGTGGTCGCGCAGCCCTTGTGTATAGGAGGGTGAGGGAGGGAGAAATTCATGACATTCCGTTCAGATCTCCCCCTACAACCCTCTCCCCAGCATCCCCTAGGAACTCCGCCCATCCGCTCGCCTGCACGTAGTCCGTCCCGCCAGATGCTCCCGGGAAATTCGCAACACCAGAGAGACAGGAGGAGAAAAAAATTACCATCTCCGCCGCCGGGAAGTGGCACGGCCAGATTAGGAAGTGGATTACTCGACGCCTAACGAAATTCCAGGAGGTGAAGTGGTCTTGCAAGAAAAGGTACAAGCTACTGCGTTCTTAAAAGCCCGGAGATTTCTTAAAAACACGGTGCCCTGTGCTCCATTCTGTTTGCGATCGATGATAAGTAAAATTACAGTTCCAGAGAAAAAAATTCAGTTTGCGTTTGTATATGAGTTTTATGCTCCGTCTCTTTCAAGTTATGATTAGATTTGGCCCGGTGTGCAATTATGAATCACTATGATGGGAAATTTATTGATAGCGTTATTTTGCATACCGAAATAAACACTACCATAACAATTAAAATCCATTACAATGAATGTCCATATTAAACTAATATTTACTCACATTTAACACACATTGAATATGATGACTGTGTAAAAATGTTACCAGTACCCCATATATCTAAAGTAAAGTGTTATGTTTCAGGAATTTAGTTTGCTTGGCGTTTAGAATTTGCTACTATTAGTGCTTGTTTTTCATTTTTAATGTCAAGGATTTTATTTCTTATATTCTACCTAATAACACGAAGAAAAAAAGTTTCGCACAAAACGTAGGCGTGCATTGCTGTGACTCACGGAGCAGCGGTAATTTTCATTGAAAGTTCCGTAGGGCTGTTTAAGGGTGTTCGATAGGGGAAAAATCATAATTTTATATTTGAATGAAAAAGTGTTAGTTTTGTTGACGTTACTTGTGTGTAAATTTTCCTCTTATAAAAATTTTTTAACTGAGACAGTTTTCCCATAATGCCATTTCAAAGACAAAATTGGCATGTTTTTAGTTCATACACCTCCCGAAAAGCAATCAACGTAATGAAAATTTCGCAGTAAAGGTACATGTCACTGGCTAGGGGTTTAAGTATATAAGAATCCAACACAAAATAATTTAGTATTTAAAAAGTTCCTAAAAGTAGCAAAAATCTTAAACTTCAGAAATTTTTTAAAAATACAAAACATAGTTTGAATGAGTTTTTGTATACCTAAGCCCTAGCCCGGGACATGTTATTTCACTGTGAATTATTTCGTTTAATTGTGTTAATTAGTTTTCGGGGGGTGTATGAACTAAAACATGCAAATTTTGAATTTGAAATGCCACTATGGGAAAACTGGCAAAGTTAATTTTTTTTGTAAGAGCAAAATGTACTCTCAAGTTACGTCTACAAAACTAACACTGTTTCATTCAAATATAAAATTATGATTTTTCCCCTCTTGAACATCATTAAACTAACCAGTCAATTTTTGTCATCGGACTAATTCAATTTAATACCTTGCCTATACAAATAAGATGTGATAACAACCTACACTTTTTTATGAATAAACTCACAAACTTCTGGAATTTTAATATTAAACTGCGAGAGTGTTGCTGAGCAGTAATATATGCAATGTGTATTGTATTTAATAAAGGTTGTCTAAATTGTTTCAATTTCGTTCTGTAGTGTTTTATTTTTTGTAGCGCGCTGTGTAAGAAAGGTGTTAATTTACTGTCTGTATGTTGCATTTTAAAAATGACAGAAGCCTAGTTTTAACCGTGTGTTGTTTTCGTAGATAAACATATTGTGAATAAGTGTAAGTGTTTCGTGTTGAAAATAATAGGCACGGCACGCTACGATAGCGTTCATGTGTCAGGTGCATCAGCCTCTTAACAGTCACTTACACAAGATGTTCCGCGGTTCGGCCGACATTATTCAGGGGTGTTGTTGTAAAACTTATTATTTTACTTGGTTTTAGATATGGTTTATTTTGGTTGGATGTCTGCAGTCAGAGGTAGGCACCTATACCGAAACTATTTAAGTTAAGTTAAGGGCGAGGTTTACGGTTAAATGAATTATATTAGTTTAATTATGGTGGCTTTACTCTACACAAGTTAGTTACACATACTACACGGTTATACTATATACATTTAGATAGGAGGGGAGTGGCTGTTTAAATATTTACGTTGTTCTACTCTATGATGGGTGACCCTTTGGATACCTTAGACCTCACCGTTAGCATGATGCCGGAGGCTGTTGATGACTGTGTCGGCAATCGACGGACGACGGCACGTCATGGTTCTTGGTAACCATAACAGCATGTTTCTCTGGACGTTGGGGAAAATAACATAATTTAAAAATGGGCTACGCTTCATTAACTAGTTAAAGGAATGAATGTTAAACGAAATAAAGAAGCCTTGCGGATTAACTTAATCAAACGTGACTAAGTTGCTACAGGTGTGCAATACATTACGCCGAAGTCGTCCAAACGAAATTTCTATAGGGGAATGCAAAATATTTAATTTAATTATAAAACCTTTAATTATAAAACGCACATTTTGGAGGCTCAGCGCATAAATTTATGCGCAGAATCAAGTTGTAATTTTTTATAATCACGATTCTCACATTTGTGACAAGCAACTGGAACTTATGCATTTATCTGAGAGTTGTATAATAGCCAATTATAACGACATTTTAGTTTTTTAGTATAAAGAGAAATATTTGTCACTTCAGGGTATCCGAAAAATAATGTGTGTGTAGACTTGTCTACACCAAGTAATGCCAAAACACTTTGTACATATGCAAAATGATTTGTAAAAATACGAAAAGAAGCAAATGTAAGAAATCGTTGTTCACTGTTATAAGTTGAATTGAAGTATGATATCGCTTGAATTATTTGCGATTTAATAAGTATCTTAAGGGAAAATATTTATGCGACTAAAATATTTCTTCACACATTTTAATCAGAAAAAGTGTCCTTCAATTCTTTATGCAGTATCAAAATTACACGCAACAGTTACTAACAGTAACCTGTCCACATTGTTATTCTTTGGTGTTAGGCAAAAATATTGCGATAGTGCAGTTAATTAAATAGAAAATTAAAATATTCTAGAGCAATATTATTACATTTCTATCTGAAAAATATATTTTTGTTAATAAAGTGTTATTTAATTACCAGTCACATGAAACTGAAGCACATACACTAAATATGAAACTATAAAATATCTCGAAAAACCGTGGGTAGTGTTACATCAAAGTTTACGACATGGATAACAGTAAAGTATATATCTATACAGATTACCTCACTATGCAGTACAAGCACGATGAAGTTCCGTTACATTTCATTTGGAGAAGTTTAATGTGATGTTAGGCACGGACCCCGAAGTTCGAAACCTACGGTTCCTGCAGCAGTATCGCGGTTTGGGTGACTTATCCGACTGTGCCCATTACCACTGATGAGGCCACACGCCCCATTTGACAATTACCTACCTGATTAGAGGAGAAATGGAGCTCATCGCACGACTGGTCATCCTGTAGCTGTACCTCTCTTTAACAGACCTACCCTCATCCCTTAGAGCCACGACACGAATGTATCCCGCCTATCCCTTCTACATTTTTACTACACCGATCCTGTACCCAGTACATATCACTACAGTGAAAGCGAAATGTCCAGTTACCCGATCCGACTCCTGCGGTACTTTCAAGGAGATTTGCAAGCTTACTAAGTGATTTACTTCAGTCCTTTTAACCATTCCGTCTCTGATACGTGTACTACTTATCCCTGTAGCGTGCTGTGAATTTCAGGACTACAGCTCCTAGTTGGTGGTCTATCGACACGTATAGAAGAGCTACCTAGATTAAGAAAGTTTGAATAGAGTTGCTACTTGTTCTGTACTGGATATTGGTGAAACTGTCTGGATATAGTTTGTAATAAAAATTGTTCTCAACAATGTTTCGGACGACCTGTTTTAGCGGAATGTAAAACCTTGTATTATTAGCTAAATTAATTAAATTAGATATCATTTCTCAGAATACTAGACATACATTACATCAAATTTAAACTATATTGGCGGAATTCATCAGATTATAATATTATTTTAGAAGATATCAGCACAGTTTTTGACGGTTAGCAAATCAAGACGGGAAAACTTAGGTCCACTATGAGGTAAGAACAATTCACACGATAAACTCTGGAGGTAATACATCATGGAATCGGGGGTATTGTTGGCTTAAACGAATATTACAGTGTGGTAAATATTGCGGTAGCAAGGCTGCGTAAAAATTTTAATTTTAAATTCGTATGTTTTACAGTATCAGGAAGTAACTATGAGGTAAAGCAACCAAATCGGAATTACGTTTTAATAATATATGATCCAAAATAATTTGTATTCATGATGTCTCTCTCCGTGGTATCGCTATAGAAGTCCCGTTAATTTCGAAAATTACGTTTGAGTTCTTTTCGATAGTAAAATTTCCGAGAAGAATATTTCTCAACATAGCAAGATGAAGACATTTGTTCTTATTAAGGGACAGGTTCTTCCAAATTATTAACAAATGTAATAATTTTTATATTTGTTTGAGATATAGTTTCTTATGTAGACATACATTGCAAGTATTTTTACTGCAATGAAAATTTGTTAGCTTTCATAGATTTTGTACACTGACATGTCAAAGTCAAAAAATAAAATAATTCACACTGAAAAATAGAATCACGGACCACGGCAAAACCTGTATAAAACCGCACTAAATTGCATTTTGTATTTTTTAAAAATACTGAATTAAAAATAAAACATTGAATATTGTCTTTATTTTTTAAAAATTACAATTAAGTTAAATGCAATATCTATAAATCTCGTGACACTTTTCTTCAGTGCGAATTATTTCAGATCGGTATGGCAGTTGTATTCCCTTTCTAGCATAAAACCGTTCTATGCAAATTTGGCCTTTGACACGTCGCCATACAAAACATATGAAAGAAAAAAAATTCTTTACAATGAAAATAGTTACAGTGCATGTCTACAAAACAAATTATATCATGCACAAATATGAAAATGATTAAAACAATGTAAATATTGGTTGAACATCCTCCTTTAAGCGAACGTGTTCAAGTGAAATTGTTTCGTTAAAAACGCCACTTAAAATTGGCAATGTGCAAAGTTTACCTCTGCGGGCGTAGGCAATACTACACAACTTACACCTCAAATAGACACAAAATAAAGGTGAGGATATGATCAATGCTTCCGCACGGTTATATTGGCAATTGGAAATTTTAAGAGTAGTTTTCCGGGAAACGGCTCACAAATGCAGGTTTGAACACTATGAGATATTGTTTTAACTTTTTGTTGCCCGCAATATTTTGCCTCAAAAATGTGCATTGCCTCGTAGTGAACGAAATGTATCTACCGAAATAGAATATTTACTCTAGAATACATTTGGAGATCTATATTACAAACCATGCTAACTCCAAAATTTAATAATTAGCAAAATATATAATTTCTTTACTGTGTGCATTTATTGCTATCTGAAATGTTATACTAACCGGAGTAAAAAAACTGTATGTTAATTAGTCATATGTTAAAGATAGATAGAAATTCACACGAAAAAATATTACTTTTTATTATTATTTCACACATTTTGGAGTTAGCATGGATTTGAAGTCAAGTCCAATTTGATAAAGAAACAGTTCTACGTACCATGCTTTAACGACCGTCGTGTCTAAGCCAAAATTCCCATTTGGTTTGCTATATTTGAAGTACTTGTCTATATTATTAAAACAATGGGGATTTAATATTGATTTTCAATGCATATTAAATTTTTTTTAACATTCAACGCACTAAATTTGCGTAGGGAATAGGTTACTGTGGTTTAACATGCAGAAAACTCTCATTTTTGTACTAAATCTACGTTCATAGATTACCGTAAACTGGGTATAATTTGCACCAGCATGTGTAACTTGTCACCACCAAAAAAAAAATATATTTTCTATGCTGATAGTTGAAAGACAAGGGATTGTTTTCGATGTTATTATATTATATTTTTTAAATACCCAGTCATGATGTGTCTTTATTTCACTAAACGACCTAGAAACAAATGTTTTTGGTGGTGCGAAGTTATCCATGCTGGTGCAAAGTATACCCACTTTACGGTACTCAGTATTCAAACCGCTAGCACCAAAGTTATAATTTATATTTTAAAAATTGAATTTCAGGAATTTATCAATACATACATTTATCGACAGGAGTGCGAATTTTACCTGCTCCGGTCATATCTAAACTTTGTGCACCTAATGGTTCATTACTTGCCGTCAAATATTCTTATACGGGTGATTGAGGCTGTCCGTGCTTAAAAAATTGATTTTTACGGTAGTCAGCATGCTTACTGCATTATATATTTATTAATGTAACGATTATTTTCCGAAACGATATTACAGAAAAATAAAAAACTACTATTTTGATTTAACTTAGAAAATATATTTCAGTTGTGAGACAAACGAGTATTTTTATTTTTGTTTTTATTTATTTATTTATTTATTTATTTATTATTTTTTTTTTTTTTGCTAATTCGAAGTACGAAGGTATGGAACCCATTTAAAACATGTCATTCGCGTACTGAATGAATTTCCTGCTAAGCAGCGTATATTATTATCTGGAACATGCATACATATATACCGACCTGCTGACATATTTTCTAAAATAATTTTAAAATAACATTTCGCTTATAAATAATATTGTAACAATGGGGTTTTCTTGTTCTACGTAGGGGTAAACTATAACCAAAGCAAAAGCAATAACCTAAATTCTTACATTAACCTGGGGGGGGGGGGGGAGCCATTCACCACCAATCTGTTATAGGCCAGATCGGATGCCTCAAAATACTCAAAACTAAATTTTAAAGACAGGTAGAGCAAAACACTAACATTGGGGTAGCGAGAGGTAAACATGTTTAAAATAGGGGGAATGGGATTTTTTCATGGACTGCAAGTATTTCGTACAATCTACAAATAATTACGTACTTACCAACGTTTAAGACTTTACTTATTCTACTAGGGGAAAATAGTACCTATCAGGAGTAATTAATTAAATAAAGGCAAATACTAAGAAATTCGGGTTCAAAACAAATCTGTATTACTCAAAAGGTTTACAAAATGCGACGATCCATCAGCTCGTACACTGGGCGTACAGTTTTACAATAAATGGCCCTCAACGGATTACAATTACAATACTATTTGTTATAACTTCAAAACAGCAAGGGACGGTTTCTGCCACGAAGGGAAACACAAAAATTTAGCTTTAAAATTCACACTTATTTGGGATTTGACTAGCAACCGCCCATTAAACACTAGAATACTTTACTTGGGAACATAATCTATGAATAGAAAAAAAAGGGGGGGGGGGTCAAAGACACAACTTGGAGACTGACTGACATTTCAATAAATTAAGTTACTCTGTATGACATCAAGTGATTCTGTGTGACTTGGTGTGACTCTGACTTTGTGTGACTCTCAGCTCGGACCTACTTTTCTACTAACAACACAAATGGACTACTTAACTGGTAACATTTTGTGCTGAAGTCCCACGGGGTTCCTCCGACCCTCGGCCTCGACAAGCGGTGAAGACGAAGACGCAAGACTAGACTCCGAATCCCGACATCATCTCCTCATCAACTCCTCTCTCTGCTCTCTGCCCTCTATCCTCTGCCCAAAATGTTTCTCGACAACTACTTTTATAAACTCCGGCTTGAAAACATTTCCTGGACGTTCAAACGACTGCGCACGTGGTCAAACAAACAGTTATCGTTCAACGAAAACTGATGGGAGTGTTGATGTTATTATCGCAGAACATCTGCGCAGCGCTGAAGTACCAACATACACAATTCCAGGACTGCAAACCTGGATGACATCATGGCTGCCAACTTAAACAGGTTTGTTTTCTTGGGCTTATACCGAGAAGCAATCCCGGGAATGGGAGGGGGAAACAAGCTACGCTAGCTTTTCTTGGTCCGGCTGTGCGGTAAACCTACGTCATTCCAGCTGATGACCAGTGACTTAATCTAGGCTCTTCGCATTAACAAGCCTGCACGTGGCCCATGAGTACCGTAAACATAACTCATCAGCTGTTGTTTCGCTGGGCGCTCAGTGACGTAACTAAATGCAGGTGGACAAAGTGCTCGGCGCGCACACAAACACGGCGACAAGAAAAGACACTACTTCACTAGAAGGCTACGAAGATAATAACACCACGTGTGTTGTGTACAGAATTACGATTAAATCTTACATCACCCAGCTCTACTCGGGATAGCAGCGGCCTACGTGAGCTGTATCACGGCCGTACCATGAAACAATCGCCTATCTCAGGCATAACATGTAGATGTATTTGAGAGGAAAAGGGGGGGCGATTAGACAAAAACTGTAAAATACTACTAAAGACACACAGCCGTTATTATTAAAACACTAGAATTCAATAAACTCTAAAGTGAGGAATTATTTAAAGCAGGGATCTGAACAAAAAATGAAGGTATCTTAACAAAAAACTCAAACCAGAAAAATCACTTCGTGAAAATATTAACGTAAATGCAAAACTAGTATCAATGTACTCTTAGCTGTTCCAAACCAATAACAAATATGACTTCTGGAATTAAATTTTGATTAAGGTTCGAAAAATATTCATTCACCTACTATCGCGGAAGTATGGTTTGTTTGTTTGTATTAGTGTTTGTGGATGCATAACTCACTTAGCTTCGTTTTAAAACGGATGCCAGTTATTTCAAAGATGCAAGTTTAATGCTTATTGCGGCTATGGTGCGCAAACGAGCAGTGTTAATAATGTCAGCCTTCAAATGTTTATTGTCACGATCCTTATTTTTAATGGGCACAAATCACACCACAAAGCATAACAGTAAAGGTTTTACTTTTCTGGACAACAATAAAGATTGGTGAATTTCCGTTTCCTACACAGAGGGTGTCGTAAACTATACCCTAACTAGCGATTTTCAGTAAGGTTTACGGTTGCGAAAGGCTCCATCGATAATCATAAAACTCGTATAACATACACGAAACAAGTTTATTGCTTAGATTAAAAAATATAGCATGTAATGCTACAGTAATTCACGGCTCTTCGTCAGATTTGGAGTAATTATAATTTCAGTACGTTTGATGCACTGAAAGAAACCCGTTTCCTATCGCGAAACATGAAAACATAATATTACATCCGGTAGTTCTTCATTCTCTCCCCACCTTCCTGCCCAGGATGTTGTAGCTGTGTGCCCAAAGAACGAGCACCTCATAACCAGGAGATAATTAATATCTAACAGCCATACGTGAGATTACGAAACGACCTTTCAGTCACAAACGTGCATGCACGTGTAAACGCATGGGGAGGATAAAGCTACTCGAAATGTTTTTTTTTTAAATTTCAATATACCGATTACAGCTCTGTACATAAATATTTTTTATAGAATGGAAGACATCGCACTCACATAAGCAAAGCTTGTGTGTGACTGCTACTAGACAAATTATTTTCGATAGCTGCGGTAATTTATGTAAGAAAACTTATTATCTGGTATAAATTAATATGAGAAAAATATTTTATGCTGCTTTAATTTAAAAAACTAATTAATTTAAACAACTGTTGATGGATATAGACAGTATTTAACAATTTAAAATATATATAATGTAAAAATAATTAACTACAGTAAACTACTACTTAATGATTGAATACAACTATCATCAGGTAAGTTTTTTAACCATCGGTCAATATATATATATTTTTGTTTATATTTTTATTTTTTATGTTTTCAGGAAGAATTACTGCAATTTTTGAAAGCAAGAATGTAGATGATCTTTGAGAAATAGTTTTGTGAACTATGGGAATTGGTAAATTTTAGTTAAAATTATACTGAGTAGGATATATATGAGATAAATACTGTGCCGGTAACTTTTTGTTCAAGAAATTGACAAATATGGTTCTAATACACAATTTTCTGATATTGAGTATTCTTAACGACCGAAAAGTTCCTTTAATGGATGGTTAAAAGTATTTTAAACACAGTTCGAACTAACTTTTTGTATTAAAATTAGTGGCTTGATTGCCGTTTTGCTCATACATCCCCGTGCTAATATACTGTACAGCAGGACAGATTGAATAATGGCTACATAAACCATTCGTATATACTCAATTGGTAAAACAGATCTAAGTTCAACAAATTCTTGTATTGTTTTACGAATTTTTTTAGTGAAGTGAGAAACATGCCTGTCCCATTTTAAATTACAATCTAACATAACACCCAAACACTTTGTTTCCTCTACTCGTTCTATGACGTTACATTTTCAGTTTGCATTTAATTGACTACAGTTATGTATTTTGAGTTCTTGGTGTTCTTTTGGTTGACCAAATTTGTTTGCAGAAAATTATATGCCCTTTGTTTTAGTTACGTTAAGAGAGAGCAAATATTTTTATCTAATATAGATTTCACTTTAATTAACTCTTCACTAGCTATATTCAATACTGATGTCCACGAATCACATGAAAAAAGATTCAAAGTATCACCTGCATAAGATATTAGTTGACCATTTATATATATGTTGCACAAATCATTTACATAAATCAAAAACAAAGTTGGACCAAGAATACTTCCCTGCGAGACTCCTGTATTTATTCTCATTGAGTTTCCAAGCTTATTGTTTACATTAACACACTGTATTCTATTTTCTAAGTAACTGTTAAACCATCTGTTTGCCAATCCCTTTATACCAATTTTTTCCAGTTTTTTTCCAAAAGTATTGAATGTGATTCTGTATCAAATGCTTTGGCAAGACCTACAGTGACACAGATACATGTTTTGTTATTTTCGATTGCATGATGGACAAAGTTTGTTAATTTAGTCAATGCATCATTTGTACTATTCTGAAATTTATATTTTGACACACTTTACTAGAATTTTTGATATATTACTTAAAATAGAAATTAGTGTGTAATTTGTGACAGAAGGCAAGTCACTTTATGCAAATGCAAAACGACTGCTTCCTTCAAACATTGAGGAAATATCCCAAGGCTTAGGCTTAAGTTTACAATATGTGCTATAGGCTTGCACAACTTATATGTATTATATTTTAATAATATTGTAATTACCTTGTCAGGACCTAAAGTATATGAGTTTCTCATTTAAGATATAATTGTAATTATACCATATTATGTGACTGGTTCTAAAAATATAGATTTACAATATAATTTTGAGTTAATATAATTATTCGCAACGACATGTTTAGAATTATTTTTTGATATCGCTGAAGCCATATTATTCCCTACATTTCTAATGTATGTATTCAACGCATTAGCAGCCTAATCAGCTTTGACGGCTGAATTTATTATATTTCCGTAATTTATTAGATATTTTATATAAAAATTTTATTTTTTAGATTCCGAGATGTCATTAATAATTTTCCATATTTCCTTTGGATTATTTTATGTTTCAGCTATTTTAGTTCCGTAATAAGTATATTTAGCTATACGTATTACTAAAGTTAATCTATTTCTGCAATTACAGTAAGATATCTTCAGCGACGTATTAAAAGATTGCTTATTTAGATTTTGTTTAATTTTGTCTCTTGTTCTGATAGACTTAATTAATCCTATTGTAATCCATGGTTTTAATCGTGTAAACGTCTTTTGTTTCGTGACAGTTTGAAAACTTGCTTTATTTATTAAATTATCAAGTTTATTTAAAAAGTGATTTGTGGCTGTATCTACGTATTGTTCATTCATAACACATCCCCAGGTTTCACTTGAAATGATATCAGATAATTTTTTTCTATATATTTTTTTAATAAGTCTTATCGTTTGTATAGAACTTGGAACAATTAACTTTGTAACTAACAGCAATTGCAAAATGGCCAGTTATACTTGTACGTAATAAATCTGCGAAAACTTTGTCAGTATTTATTATTTTCACAAAAGAATGGTCAATACAAGTGTTAGAATATGATGTTACACGAGTGTACTTATTTATGCAAGATACTAATCCATGTTTAGCAAGTATACTTAAGTATTTTTTCAGTATATTTATCAAAATCCTCTGAACGAATATTTATATTTATATCCCCTATGATCATTAAATGTTCGTTATTTAATTCAGAAAATACACTATCTAACGATTTTAAGAAGGTTTCTAAACATCTCGAAGGAGATCTGTATATTGTTAAAGGTGACACACGATAGACTGAATTGTCAGTTTGGCCAGCCACAACATTACCACGCAAGCAGATTGCCCCCGCGAGGACGGTCTCCTCTACATCAGCAGTCAGCTCACGCCGTACAAAGACTGCTACACCATCGCTTCTGTTGACAGTTTTTTTGCTGAAGTAGGAGTTGTAGCCAGCGATAGAGTACAGTGAACTATGTTCGCTAAGCCACGTTTCTGATAAGACTATAACATCAAATTTGACTGTGATATCCGATAGCAAAATTTGAAATTCATTAAAGTTTTTGCTTATGCTTCTAATACTTAAATGTAACACGCACTAAAGCCTTTATTTAAAAAGTAAATGTTTAAGTCTGAAGTCTCTAGACAGTCCAGCGTAAAAATATCATCCGGCAATGTTTGTAAAAACTCACCCATTTACGATGTAACAAAACTACGGTGTTTAACTGATAACACTTGCCACAACCAATTTTTGAAAATCGTTTGCACGTCTGATTCTAGTAGCTGATTTTCCTTCTTCTTTCCTAACGAAGATTTTTGCATCACTAACCCATACAAACTTGAAAGAATTTTCTCTTGCGAACTTCTTGGTTTCCCAAAGAAGAGTTTTATTGTAAGCAGTCACATGTTCGTTTGGGAAATTCTACTTGCAGGTAATTTAGAATTTATTTCGGAAGCTAAAAGTGACTTGTTTTCTTTGAATTTCTGTAGCCAATGATCTCTTGTCTGTCTAGAGACTAGCTGCGCTATTATCGGTCTAGGCTGGTCTCTTCTGCTACTAGGCATCCTGTGCGCTACCTGAATGTCTTTTTCGCATATCGTTATTCCTACAGTCTTCGTAACTTCACTTACCACCGCTACACATTCCTCTCCTCTTGTTTCTGTCATGCCAACTATTTCAATGTTCATGTTACGGTTGTGTTGTTCCAGTTCATTTATTATATTTTCTTCCAGCTCACCCACAGTTTTCTTTAAAGCTATGTTTTCTTTTTTAATTTTCTCTTTTTTTCATGAATCTGTTTAGTTGTTACACGAAATTCCTCGAATTGCTCTGAAATTAATTTTACACTATTTTCTAAATACTCTATCGTGTGAATTGCTTTTTGCAAACCCGGTAATTGTTTAAGTATTTCAGATACTTGCTCCATCAACAGTTTCAAATATACCACCGGTTCCAAACTACTCACTTTTAATGCTTTGCAATTTTCACATTTCCACGTGTCTTTTTTATCCCAAGTTTCCAGAGATTTTATGCTGTTTTAAGAGAGGTGCGCTGTACACGAAAATACCGTTCACAAACTCCCGAGCATTTCACTGTTTCCTTCACATTTGCTGCCTCCAGGCACGTAAGACATTTACCACACTCGTCGACCATTGTTAAGTAAAGTTACTATACTGATGAGTAAGAAAATTTCAAAAAACTTTGACAGGATTAAAATTGTAAACTATTTCGCGGGCGCGTGAATTAAACACGTCTACTCTCTGCCGCTGCTGCTGACTGTTTTATGAACTACTGACTTCCATTATTTATTTTTCTTTATTTAATGGAGTTTTTGCATACCTTATTTATACGTACACGGTTATACTTGAACCATGATTTACCTTACGTAAGAGCAACGAGAGTGAACTGGACTAAGAAGATGTATGAAGAAACGGAAGACGTTTGGTTTTCTAAATGTGCATACTAGACAGTGCGCATCCCCTTAGACCAACTCCATCACAGTACTTACACCTAAGCGCCCAATAGCGAAGTTAAATATTTTTCTCTGACCAAAAAATCGAGAAAAAGTATTTTGGATCAGTCATGACAAAAATTTTGGCAGTATGTATGAAGAGCAGAGCTTCCAAACGTTCTAAGTGCCGAAAAGTAAATTTTTCAGGAACAGCAAAAAACAAATAGCTTAGAAGCTTATGGACATAAAACAATGCTATATTTGACCTCCTGTAAAATCCAAACAAATGGTGGGAGGCACTTAGAACGTACTGAGATTGTCAGCATTGGCATACAGAACCATTTCCTGGGAAAAAGTAATGTTCACTAAAAGTGGCACTTAGAACGTTTTAGAACTTCTGCTCTTCATATATGCTCAGACACACACACGGTGTCCATAAACAAACGCATAGTAACTACACCACGCGAATCCTGACTGAATAAAGACGAAAATGTTAATGGCAAAATGTTGTGTGATGTAATTTTACAATACAATGTGGCAACATAGCTCTGTAGTTAGTCACTTCTCACTTCTTGCGTTCCACAGATAATGTGGCACAACTTTTCACCACAAACATTTAACATTTTCATCTCCAATTTACTTCATAATTCGCCGCGTGGTGTCCTTATTAGGTGCTCGTTTCTGGACACGTAATATATATATATATATATATATATATATATATGCATATTTACATACATAAAATGAGTGAGAGATTTTGGTCAGCGCTTAACATCGAGGTCTTTAGCGCTGGTGAGAGGTGATACGAGGTCAGTATGGAGCGCTGCCGGAATGAATGGGCGGGGGAAACAGGAGATCCCCGAGAAAACCCGCCGACCAACGGCATCGTCCAGCACGATTCCCACATGCGAAAATCCGGAGACCGACCCCGCCCGCCGGGAATCGAATCCGGATCGCCTTGGTGAGAGGCGAGAGGTCTGACCCCTCGACCCCATATATATATATATATATATATATATATATATATATATATATATATATATATATATATATATATTATATATATACATATACATACATTTTCTCGTTTATTCCAAAGCAAAAAAAAAAAAGCATGGTTTTCAAGATAAATATATTTCATTAAATACACTTTTCAAAGTAATTACTTTGGTCTATTTTCTATTGGGTAAGAGTAATTTTACTACGCATGGTAGACAGCAAACACAAATAGGTTTCGTCAAACAATATGTTTTATATCCATAGTTGCATCTATTTTCGGAAATTAATACATTATAGTGATATATTTTTGCACCTCTTTGCTTTACCTGAGGTACTCTGAGGATATTGCAACGGTACTCAATTTTCAACTCTTAGGTGTTTCAAAATCACAGCGGTAATATTTCTTTAAATTTTGGTAATTTATATAAATTAAAATGTTTCTTGCTTCAATGCATATGATCAACTTCATATTTTGTGTTTACCAGGCAATAAAGAATTGAATTTTCCCAAGTCGGTTTTTGCGAGAAAACACGAAAAAGCTTTCTCCGTTATAAACGCGAAGGGAAAATTTCCAGTAGAAAAAGCTCTTTGATATGAGTCAGGATATTAAATCCCTGCTAATTTTACTACTTTCTAGACGCGCAACAAATTCTGCAGAATGTTGTGTACTGCCGGGAGTAGCTTAGAGTGCAATTTTCCAATAGCTGAAATTCACGTCTGTTTAACCACGCACATGTCCTTTAAAAAGGTATGGCAATATAAGCTGTTACTAATAATAAAATATTTATTGAAAATTTGATTACAAAAAAAATAAATATTACCGACAGCTACGACTAATCGGCAAATTTAGTCAAACTATTTCTCCATCACCCATTCCTTAATACAGCCGTTATTTGGTTGTTTTAATATTTATTTCAAAAATCTTGCTACTTAAGGCCATGCCCGGTAGTTTTTTTCACGTTGGTGCAAAAAACTCAAAAAGTTTTCAACCAAATGGGTTGAAAAAAATTGAGAGCGTGTGAAGTCATACTATGCACAATTATACGTAGGCTTTTAAAAAAATGAGTCGTTTGCCAGTAAAAAAAAAATATTTTGTGCCATTTTGGCTCATTTTCATGCTAAAATATGTGATACTTTGGGTGCAAGAATCTAAAAATCCATTGTGTTCATTGCAACGGAAAAATTCAGATAGAAACTTTGATGTATTAGTGACAAAACAATGTAGCGATTTTGTGATAGAGATATTAGTTC
>PNEQ01124568.1:0-26539 GCA_003012365.1 Medauroidea extradentata | reverse complement strand
CAGGTGAGTCCATCAAACAGGAAGTTAACTTTTGTAATAGTGTATGCAGTAAACTATGAAGTACAGCGTACTATCGTAATACAACGTTAAGGACACGGTTCACCTCAGTTATAAACGTCTTTTTTTATTTTTATATTTGTAGCAGATATATATTTTTTTCTTATTTCAGACATAAATTGTGATTAAAGCTTCCTGTTAGGAAATTTTTGTTTCTCTTATATTTTTTGTGTAATGAGTAGTAAAAGTCAAAATTTGCGCTTTACGGTTTCATGCACGCCAACTGACATATACCAAACCGAAAAAATTGACTATGGATAACAATGTTGTACGCTTTGATTTGACATACATAAAACAAATAATTAGATATTTTGTATTTAACCAAACGTTTTGAATTTTAAAATTAAAATTTTAAAATGTCAACAATTTTTTAAATATACAAAACTTTTTTTTTGTTTCTAAACGTGTCAAATCATAGCCTACAACATTGCTATACACTGTGACTTTTTTTGGCTTGGTATGTCAGGTGGTTTTATTGGCGTGCATAAAACTGTAAAGTGCAAATTTTGACGTTTACGAATCATTACGCGAAAACTATATGAGATACAAGAATTTAATAAGAGGAAGATTTAGACTCAATTTATGTCTAAAATAAGAAAAAACATCTGGTACAGTACAAAAATAATAAAAGACGTTGATAACTGCGGTGAACCGCCCCATCAAACGTATATTAGTTTGTTAGTCCCCAGTAAAATGATTTTGTGGACTCATGGGAAGATAAAAATTCACAAACTTTGATACGTGATGTATAATGGAAACAAAAATTAAGTAGATGTTAAGTAATTTTCTAATCACATAAATACTATGGGAGATAATCCCATGAATATCGAGAATAAGAGTAGTATTTTGTCAAAGTACGGAAAAAGTATACGATTTAAACTATACGACTTTGTGAGCGAGCGGTATTAAATAATATTGAGAATTTTAACGTGTAAATAATCGGTATTCAAGAATTTCTCACTTATTAAAATATAGGCGTGGCGAACCTCTAATTACTTAAAATAATTCCGCTGCCAGGTTTTGACGTGAACCAGCGTCCACGTTCCTATTCTAAACCATTTGCTCAGCTGTCCTCCCGAGCGAAGGTCTTGCACTCACGACGCGACGTGGCTACTCCAAGGGCTACGCCATGCAAACCTGTAGCGAGTAACACTCCACTCACGCTGACATTGGGTGCAGCAGATGCAGAATAGGCTATATTAATTAACGAACACACCTGCTTTAATTAATGTATTTCCCGGGAAACCCTACGAGTGTGAGAAGCACGAGGCGTGTGTACTGCGGTAGTGCCAACATAATTATGGCAGCATCTGTTTTAGTTTTTAGTTTTCTACTGATTGCAATTATTTTGTACTTATTTTTCTTAATAAGAGTGTATTGTGTGCATTATAATTTTTAGTTTATATCTGTTTTTGTATGTAAGTTTTGGCGGGCAATGCCGCGCTACTAGAGCGCGTCCCGCCACTTTGTC
Organism: Medauroidea extradentata; assembly: GCA_003012365.1. Classification (NCBI taxonomy): domain Eukaryota; kingdom Metazoa; phylum Arthropoda; class Insecta; order Phasmatodea; family Phasmatidae; genus Medauroidea; species Medauroidea extradentata. The sequence goes on along the minus strand of PNEQ01124568.1, from coordinate 25,011 downwards.
GGCAGTTTTGCCCCAGACATTCAAGGGAGCACATGTGCGGGAGGTTCGTTCTGTGACGCCATCTTTTGTCCGCTTGTGTCGTGACTTGCGTTGATCTGTAGAATAGCAAAGCATGCATTAAAATCTGTAGTAAAATTATATACGCGTATATTTTTTTGTAGTTGGAATGCCACAGCCGCTTCTTGTACAGTGCTGGCAGTGTGATCTTGGCATCGCCCTGGCCATAACAAGGGCGCAACGCATCGCTAGTCGCTACTACACAACAGCGACGCTGCAGGGGGCAGCCACATGGCCGTCGACCACACTCTGAGGTAAAGGAATCTCTGCTAGAGTTTCGCCGAGCCCCTTACATTAGCAAAACTGGTGCCTAAAGGGTTTTCTCCGCATCTTTCCCTGACATTCTACTTCTAACCGACCCCCTGCTTCCCCAAGTCGCGTCAGTTTTGTAAACATATTTAACATATATTATTATTATTATTTTGAGCAGTACGTTGTAACGAACGAAAAAGGTTTTCTTGTTGCAAGCGCCCGGAATGCACCGTTTGAAAGAATGCTCACAATTATTTGTGTGATGACACTGCAAAAGTAAAAAGATATATTTCCTCTGAAGAATTGGTTTGTATATGTGCCGTCATAAACTTTGTTAGCACAGTAGTACAAGATGATCATAAAAGAATACTCGAACTTCGAATGACAACATTACCAAAACCAAGCGATCCACAACATTGGTTGGCCATTTAAATGAACAGTGTAGTAATGAACATTTATTCACATCTTCATAAATGTTCAATGTGACCACCACGCACAGCCCGAACCATATCTACGCGATCCGCGAACTCGTCGCACACTCTTGTCAGCATGTTCGGTGTTACTGTTGATGGCATATGTGATTATCGTCTAGAGGTCAGCAATGGTAGCCGGCATTTGTGGACGGAACACATTGTCTTTTATGTACACCCACAGTAAAAATAACTAACACGGGCTAAGGTCTGGACTTCTGAGAGGCCAGTGACGAAGAAGCCGGTCACCAACTGCACCGCGACCAATCCAGCGTTGCGGCAAGGCAGGTATAGGCGGTTCGAAATAAAGTGAGCACTCGAAAAATACCTGCTAAAGATCTATTTCCAGCCAATTCATATCTTTCCGCGCGTAACGGCTAACGACAGGAAAAGTCTAGCCTCCTGGAACACGTCACTTTATGTTTGCGCGTGTAAGATAAATTGTTCAGTCGATAGGTACATATATAGTTTGATAAAAAAGGAAGTTAATTAATTATACAAAATACAATTATATCGCTGTCAGTTGAATTTGTTTCAGTATTGTTGTATTAAAATACGAATAAACACGGAACTATATTGTGTTATTTCGCTGCCAACCATTAAAAGCAGCAAGGCAACTATAGTTTATGTTGCATTATATGCAGTAACGGCTAGTGAAATTTTTCAAAGGTTACATTTCCAGTGTTCACTTTATTCCGAACGGCCTATATCTGCTAACAGTAAGGAGCCAATGGGATGGCGTGCCATCCTGTTGGAAAATTAAGTCTCCGGTCGCCTCTTTTACCTCAGAAACCAACCACTGTGTTAGTACGTCCCAATAAAAAAAACTTACTTATTCCACTGTTCATTTGACACTATAGTCAAGTACCGAGCATTCTTCTCGAATAAGATATCCTTTATGACACAAGTTCAGTGGTGACCCTGTATTTTATGACGTTTTGTTACGGTCAACTACATGGCAAAACAAATGTGTAATTTATTCAACAAAATATTTGTTGACCGATAAATATATAAAGCGCCTGAAGTATTAACTTGGTTGATCTAAAAAAAAATATATATTTAACAGGACTAAACCCTCGTGTTAAAATAAATGAATAATCCAAGCCCAAATATTTTGTTGGTTTTAGCTTAGCACGCACTCATACGGTTGCCTATACCAAAATATTTTCTATGTAAATTTGCCTAGTTTTGACATTTCTCTTCTGAGAAGAGCGTCTTAAACAGGACTGCAGAGAACCAGTTTTTCCAGGAAGTCAGGAAGACTTAAAGGTTAACAAAATAGAGCTGCCAGACAGTTCTCAGAAGAGAAATGACAATATCAGTTATATATATATATATATATATATATATATATATATATATATATATATATATATATATATATATATATACTGTACCGACTACAGGAAATTAGAAATCTGAAATCATTTACGGTCTTGTGGATGCGGTTCTAAAGGATACGCCACTCACATACGTTGTGAAGTCTTCGAATAAACTTCTACCGGCATAAGCTGTGCACTGGACTTACGCATGCGCAATGAAGGAAAACTGTCACACGACCAACAGTGCTGTGTCGTCCTTATGGTTTCTGCACTTCTAGGACATGAACGTGCAAAATACGTTCATATAGGTCGCCACATTAAGGGCGTTCGAGTGTATAAAATATTGTTAGTTTTGTAGATGATAATTGTGAGTAGATTTCACGCTTACGAAACAATTTTAGGTTGCGCAGTTTTCTAGTAACTGGGTGTCAAAATCAAAATTTGCTTGTTACACTGCCATGCAAGTAATGAAAACCTACTGACCTACTTAAACAAAATAATTCACTGTGAACTTACATCCCATGATCTATGCACTAAAACATTTGAAATAAAACCACAACGTAATATTTTGAATTTAAAAAATCGGAAACGTGCAGAAACAAAGGTGCGAATCCAACAACTTTTTTAAAATACAAAATCAGTCCGCGGGATTTTTTGAACTTTTGTTACGTAGCCCACAGTATGTTATTTCACGTACGTAAGTGAATTGGTTTTCACTATTTGCATGGCAGCAGAACACGCAAATGTTTACTTTGACGCACGGTTATGAGAAAACTACGTCAGCTTAAATTGTTTCGTAAAAGGAAACTGCACTTACAAGTATCGTGTACAAAACTAACACTATTTAATATAAATTTAAAATTATGACTTTATCGCACTTGAACACCCTTAAGAGTGTGCGGTATATAATTGAGCGCTTAAAGCATTAGTTTAAAATTGTATGTTTATCCATTCCAAATTGCACAAATAAAAAAAACAGCAATCCCAGACCATAGTTATTGCCAACTTTCTGAGCAAAAATTTTTCTCGAGTAACGTATATCTGAAGATCAATCTCTGACGCCGAAATCTCGTACATTTAATTGCGGCACAAGAGATTACGCTTAACAAATGCCTAAATATGGGTAAATGTTTACTCATGAAGTTGATTAGAATCATTATCAAGGATTGTTGTTTTTTAGTTTTCCTATACTGACTATCAAAAAGTGTAGATCTGAATTGTAGATTTCAGCGCATATTTATCTCCCACGCACTCTTATTTAAGTGTTAGTAGACGCTAGATTTTTTTTTCTTTTAACGTTCGAAAATGAGGAAGACGATGAGTCGAATAAATCACGTTCGTCAAATACCACTTCGCCTCGAGGCGCGAAGGACTAAACTAGAGTGCAGTGCTCTCGTACAATGTGTTTTTCAACCCTTGACTTCAAGTGATGACTGTTTTATTTATTTGTGGAAAGTATGTAGTAGAATCCAATGCAGGTTTCTGTGATTATGTTTTACGGTTACGACTGATATTTTATCAGCTACAGAAACGTTAAAAAGTCATTTGTAGCACGTTCGAGGGCCTTTGTAAGCATGTTTTTGACTAACCGACGGCATTTTTAAAACCGTATGGACAGAGTTTGAGGTGTTTTTTTTCGTACATAGACGCGTTGGAAAAATTTTTAATGTTCATACATGAACTAGTTCTTTCCGTACCTCACTTACGCACGGCTCACGCGACAGGTCTAATAACACTTAATACTGTAAAGATTTTAATTTTGTCGTGCGTAAAATTTTAAAGTGACAGCTCTATTATGTTAATATACTTCCATCAATTAAATATAGTGATTTGTTATTAGTGGGGTCCTTTCACTTATTTCTCAAACATAGAGCGGCCTTTATCACAGTCTTAAGTTTGAAAGCACTTAACTAGAATGCGCTGACCTTCTCGTACAATAAAGTGTCGCGTGTGTACCAGGCTTCAGTGAACGTTGTGCCCAGGTGGGTAGAAATCCCTCAGCCTGCGAGGCATAACATGTTATCTTGCTGCATTACCTTGCAGCCCAGTAACGCTGTTACCCTGAGTCGATAGGGCGTGCCAGAGGATTAGTCCTGACACAATCACAAGCGCATGCCGCTCAATTGGTGGTCCATAGTACCATGGTGCAACATGTGTCTCCCTGAGCTGGGATACTTGCTTCTAACCGCTTTGCTTCCACGCCGTATTTACGCACTTTGCGGCGGGTAAGAATTTCATAGATTCACATGTGCCTGTTTGAGTAAGGCCAGTTCTATTACAGGTTAGAAACATCAATGTTAAAAGTTTGGCGCAGGGATAATTTCTGCCGCTTGAGCGCTGGTACCGGTAAAATATGTAAGCTGACCAATCACAGAACTTTCCTGAATTGTAAGTTGCATTAAGTTCATAATTTAAAATGCGAAATGAGATTATTTTCAATTTATAACTAAGTTAAATGACTTATGTCATTTCCAATAATATTAAGTTTAATAGTACATCGATTTCTTATTTTTCTGGTACCTTAGATATAGCAGCGAAACTAGCGGTAGAAATGTTCTCTCTACCAAATTATTTCATAAGAAAACACATTTTTTTTCATCCTGTAGTAGAATTAACCTTAATTAGAGATTAGAGAATCCTACGGAAGAAGTACTACGTATGTTCTTAGGTGAGGGGTGTGAGGCCTTGAGACAAAAGTGTGAGGGGATCATCCGCCGTATTGATAAGTGGGGGGGGGGGGGAAATGTTAGTTACCATAGCAACGTGTGGGGTACACTTACCCTACTTTGCGGTGCTAAGACTTCAAACTTCAGTGCCAGAAATACGTTGAAAATTTAAATTGTGATTTTGTATTTGATACATAGGTCACGTATTACCGAAACTACTCATGCCTGCTCTCTGGTGGTAACCTAGTAAACTCAGTGTACGATGCCTACCAAATTTTGTGAAGCCTCAAATGTGGTTTATCACGATATTAAGGTAGATCATGGGATGTGGTCGCTTTATCCTACAATGTTGCTGTGCGTTGTCCAACTGTAACCTCATTTCTTCACGCCATTCTCTCTTGCTTCTACTGTTTTTTGCACTAATAATTTTTACGAGTAAACAAGAGCAGATATAAAAAATATGTGTCACAGTTTTTTAATGGTTTTTGCCGTGATAGCTATTTCTTTTTCAAAACAAGAATTTATACAGTTTAGACTAGAAAGTCAACTGACCAGAATTTCGTTAAATACATAATTAGGTAAAATCATAGTTTCTACCGTCTTAAAAAAAATCAGCCAACATGGAGAAGATGGTTTCAAGCAAAACTGCCAAATAGATTTTTTATATCTGCTCTCCTGTAGGCATTAGAAATTAATATCGCTAAAACAAAAAGTAGAATCAAGAGTGCATGGCATTAATACACCTACAGGAACAGCTAACTGCTATTTGCCATATTTGTATGTGAATAAACTGCTTCAGCTTGTTCTCAATATAGGCTGCTGATGTTCTGTAAGTAATTTGCTGTCATCTCTGGTACTTAAGGGAGTAGATCCAATATTCTCGCCTTAATTACAAAACCTTTTTAACTTTTTTAAAGAAATAATTTTCCAAAAAGAGAAAACTAAAGCTAACAACTTGCTAGTTATTCTTTTTAAAAGTACGTTTTAATACGCTTTTAAGCAGATTCAAGAGGAATAAAGTTCAAAACGCCATTTAAAAATTCCAGTTGTATAGTTTTACAGTTAGGGTAATGATATTTGAATCGTACGTATGTATGCATCCTGTAATTTTTTAAAACCATTGCGAAAACATTTTTTTAAACATAATTCCAATGTATATTAATATAAGTTTATAGTTCTACCGATGAATAATAATTTTCGTGCATACACACATTGTATAAATATTTACGCATAAGTACTGAATAATAATTTCCATGCATACAAACATTGTGTAAATTTTTATGCATAAGTACTGAACAATAATTTTCACGCACACTCACATTGAATAAATATTTATGCAAAAATACTGAATATGTTATTATATGAATACGATGTACAGTAAATTTGTAGTTCTACATGAAAAAATTTTCGTTTAATAATTTTCGTCTTTAGTAATGGACGGATTTAAGAAAACTCGTGTTTTGTGATAATGCACGCATGAATAAATTAATAATACAGATACACAAATCTGATAATAAAGATCTAATTAAGGAATTTGGGCAGTTTTCCCTGCATTAAATCCACGGTAGTCTGCATACGCGTCCTAAACTATAACACTGTATTCAGAAATATATTTTTGTGTAACTGAATATTTCATTAATTAATGTATAACTACTAATATACACATACACAAAATATAGTAGTGAATATGTGTTAAACAAAAAAAAAGCTTGTTTTAAAAGTTTTATGTACTTTCTCTCAACCTTCAGCAATTATTTAATTAAGAGTTAGATAGTTAATTCCATTAACGTAGTAGTTTTACGGCATTAAGTTAATGCGTGTCTCATAGGCAGTAATTAAATAAAAAATAATTTTTAAGCGACTCCCACCACATCTATTAAGGTTCGATTTCCGAACTTCGTTAGTAAAGAGTATGGCAGACATTCTATTTATCGACAAGTCTTCTCAGAATTTTTAGGCAGGCTGGTATTGCTTGAAATTAATTTTTATATATTTTTCCTACTAACGTCCACTTCACCCCACCTTGAGAAAGAGAGAGAAAAGATACCACGATAATAAGCTGATAAGTTATGTTTGCACATATTAAGAATTATCATATCTTCACCTATTCGTTTGGGAAATAAACGCCTGGTAGAAATGTTAACGTTTAACTGTAGTTACAATCCTTGAGAGTATTTCGTAAAACGTTACGAAAACAATCCTTGAGAAATGTTAACATGCGTAAATACATATCAGGAATCACGGATGCGTAAGATAACAAGTAAACTACAGGGTGATTGGAAAAAACACCGACAACGCTTAGTATGTTGTGCAGGACGACAGATTGATCATAATTGAAGAAGGAACCCATATCCGGAAACGCACTGTGTGGGCGCAGTAGAACGTCAATGTTAGACAACTGGTGTCATTGTTTGCAATCCGTTTTGGTCTCCAAAACATGTACGGAACCGTTTAGCTAACGATGTGACCGTAATAACATTCCTGCGCATGCGCTACTCGATATATTTGGCTGAGGTATGTTTAGTTTTCTTTCAGTGCAGTGCCGTGTTTGCACTTATTGACCACACGTCACACGGACACTTTTCTGGTCTCCTACGCCCACATCGTGCGTTTCCGGACATGGGTTCCTTCTTCAATTATGATCAGTTTGTCGTCCCGCACAACATACTAAACGTTGTCGGTGATTTTTCCAGCCACCCTGCTAGATTTAAGCGAACTTCCGAACCGCAATTCCGTGTATGTTAAAACTAAAATCGAACCCTAATCGCCTTGGTGGGAGGCGGATGGTCTGACCACTTCTTTTTAATTTAATTTGTGACGTGCCAATATATTCACCACTATATGTTATTATATTTAATAGTTTTCAGTGTTAACCAACTAGCATAAATCAATTTGTAATAATAACTATGCCTTGCGACCATTCGTTCTCCTTGTCATATCAGGATCACATTGAAATAGTTCGCATTAAGGTACCATTACTGCACCAAGTTTTGTATTAAAAATTAGGAATTGTACATATCTTTGGCTGTGTGAGAACGAGGGAGAGAGAAGCAGGTTCAGAGAATGTCTTGCGGCCTCACCCCACCCCCGCTCGAACCTCCTCCCTAGCTAAACAAGAGGGGAGGGGCACCAGCCAATAGATTTGTAAGTTGTCACTGTACTGTAGATATTTAGTAAATAAGAAATCATGAATGTTAAGTAGTGAAGGAACCATTTTATGTAATTTAATGTAAATAGTAAAGAGATGTTAAGCACTATATAATAAATACGATCCTGGCCGGAATTGTTGTCCTCGGGAGGCGGGGCCATCGGTGGAAAGCTGACTCCTAATTGGCCCAAAACGAACCGGAAATGCAGGCCAAGTGTCGGGGGGTTTAAGCGCAAATCAGGGAGAAGCAAGACGGCGTCGGTCCGGGACGGACGTTGTCAAGCCGGAGGGTCGTCGGCGAGTCGCGGCGACAGTAGGGCAGAGTGCCACCGTCAGGCGTCGAGACGCGCAGTATTGTGAGCCGAGGCGCGATCATCGTCGTTGTTTTGGGCGTCGGGACGCCATTAAGATTTCGCCAAGTTACAAAGTACGTCAGGTCGAGACACCTCTGATTAGTAATTGCAAAGAGATTGTAAGACGAGGCATTTGATATTATAATTAGTTGTCCGGGTCTCCGTACATGCGGCTGTGGTCCTTAAGAGCCATACCGACAATTCTGCGACAGTATCGGTCCGCCCCGAGAGAACAATAACGACGTGCTACCCGGGTAAAAGGACTTGCAAACTTTTCATTCCAGTATCATAGTATCCAGAAATTGCACCCAGCAAACAATAGCCGATCAAGCATTCCACGGAAATAGTAAACAAACAAATAAGAAATTTAACACGCCGAACGTCGTAAATTCATTTGTTGATGGTTTACATTTTGTCGACGTATTTACAAAAAGAAATTACGCACAAGACAATATAATAACAATAACAATGACAAGTCTGGTTCTCTGGAGAAGTTTTTTTTTATTCCTTCGCAATACGGTTTTATGTGACAGGAGGGGAAAAAAACACGTAGTGCGGACTGCGCACGGCGTTCATCTGGCCGCTCTAAGGAGCAAGGGAATGACGCACTACACAGAAGGTGTCTTCACGTTAACCAATCACAATATTCATCTCTTCACTGGGTTGGTCAGAAGAAGTACATATGCAGATCGTACCATTTTCTTAGTGCTCCACGACATGCCATGTTCCATCATTCTTCCCTAAGAATAGCGATGAAATCTGCAAGTCCCACGGGATGCACATTTAGTAGCAAAAAGTGAATGACGTGAAATAATTTCCAGTGTGCGACACCCCTCGCACAGAGGGATTCGGTCCCAAACCAAAAAAGAAATTCCATAACCGTTAAGTTGACTGAATAAATAAAAAAACTAGATTATGAAACATGTATTTGATTTTTGGGAAAAGAGAAACCGCATGTACTTCCTCCGTAACTCTGCCACCGTTAGGAATAAAACTCTCAATTACAATAACAAAGTGCTGACTCAAGAAAAATATTTTTGCACAAACATTTCGGTAATATTTTCATCGGGTGAAATCTAAAAAGACAACGAGGAAATTTTTGTTTCAATAAAATAACTTCATGTAGATCATGTACCGTAAATAAAAACTTCCAATATTAATGTTTGCACACAATATAATCACTATCATCTTCGTCGATTAAACGGAATTTTATTTGTACCTACAGACAGTTACTTACGTTGTGAACATATTAAATACGTCCGTTGAAAATACATTCACAGATTAGGTGGCAGTTTATATATTGTTACTTTTTACCGACTTCTTGCGCGTGTTTTTTTATGAATTAAAAAAAATTGATACTGTTAGCAAAATGTACTTCCTTAAAATTTCTTACGCACAAAACTGAACCACATACCGTCAATTTCATGCGCAATTTATTTATAATATTTTCTTATGTTAGACCGATCAAGTAGGAATGCAGTAGTTTACAATTTTATAGAAACGGGAACTGTTAATACAGTGAATCATTTTTAAATTGTGGAATGTACAAGCAAATACCAGCTTCGGCTATCCAATTACGTTCAGATTACACACACGCGCGCGCGTACATACATATGTAAAAAAGTGTTTTCATTGTAGTTTTCCGTTGTTTACTGAATATTTCGTTGGAATGCTCAGGTTGTATTTCTTCATCATGGACATTCGAAAAACGTAAAAATGTTACAAATAAAATTAATTCGCAATGGCTTTAACTGCTATAGAAGCTTATTTTTGCACATTCGTACAATACCATGAGTGTATGTGTCATAGAGAGATACATGTTGTTTCATTATGAAGTAAAATTGTTCTAACAAATTCACAAAACTACCAAAGACTTAAATCGTGGAAAATTTAACATACATAAGTTTTATACAAAAGAAAATGCACTTACTAACTGTTATTTGGATTAACCGCTTATTACTTAATTTTGTACATATTTACTGGTAAAATATGTATACTTATAAAAATTGAAATTTTGTTACTATCTTTTCTCAAACTTAAAATTTATATTTTCCGTGGAATATAACACACAAGATGAATCCTCATTTCAATCAGACGAAAAAACAAACTATATTAGAACGTCCTTAATTTACGAAATGGTTTGTGTACAAAAAAAATAGATTTATACTTCCACAAGGATTCTTGTAATTAACTTATACAATGATGATTGCATATCATACAAGTGTGTATTATTTTAGGAAATCATTATTCCTATTCCAGGAGTATACATTGTGTAAAAGTCTACAACAGCGTATAAACTGTAGTCTATGACGGCGAAAGCCGCGTAGTATGTCGAAGCACTCAGCTCTACATACATAGCGCGACCCGGAAACAGAAGACGCAAAAGCTCCTGATGAGAAAGTCCGCTCTCCTCTAGAAGTTTGTAAAGCCTTTCCACAGACAAACGTGTATTTAGGCCACAAGATGAGGGAAGTAGGTCCCCAAGTTGTGTTCAAAACTTCCCGTGTTTATCACAGGATAAGATTATTCAGGGAACAAGCGAGGACGGAATATACGGCAGAAGAAGCGACAAACTATAAGCCAGGGTAACCACACCTTCTCCAATCCACAACACTCGGAATGAGGAATGACTTACTGAACACTTGTAACGAGCTGTTGTGGCTTTCTTGCAAACAAAATTATGGCAAGCAGTATAGTACTTTATAATTTATAACTAAAATGTATGCATTGAACAGTTTAGAAGTTTTATATCCTACATTCCGGCAAAGATAACTTTCTTGTCTGTGCGCACGTGTGTGTACCTCCCCGATAACTTTTGAACATGTCACACTGTACATATTATAAAGTACTTAACCAATATACGATCAGTTTGCTGCGTAAGCTATATTTTGGATGAAAATGCCATCACGTTTATTCGAAGATGTTAGTAATTTATTTCAAAAGAGTGGCAACGAAATTTTTCGACGTCGAAATACAACATTTAAAAAAACTCTAATATTTTCGTAAAATTTCAATAAAAACTCCAGGAAATAAATCATCAAACAAATGTTTCAAATATACTTACACGTAGTATTTGTTTATTTATCAAATTGTAAGGAAGCGCCCCATTGTAAAATATCTTATAATTCACCGTCATTCGGAAATCACCAAAATTCCAGTTGTATCCGGGAAGTAAGAAATGTTTTGCTCTGTCAGATGTATTTTTTTTTTTTTGATGTTTCAAAATTTTTTCCCCGCATTTCGATTGTAAGTTTTACAGATAACCCCTGCCAGCCGAATAACTATCTGAATAGAATTTACCCGTTAGGTTACTACACGGAAGCGAGTAACAGTAAACGCATGGGTTGAGGGTTAGGTAAAATGTTACATGTGGCCTAATCTACGTATTAGAACTCTATGGCGTAAGTATAGTAAGGTACTACATCTTGCTGCAGCAGGTGACTACCGGTCATGTGGTGAGCTTAGCACAAATATTTCTATAGGCTGTTCAACGTATACTTAGCACTCTTCAAGTATTATAATAACAAAAAATTTATTTTTAATGGAGCCATAGATGACATATTTTGAAAATGGAGAAACGTTTATATTGTTTTTTTTTTTTTAAGTTACATTGAAATTTTCACATTGAAAATAATAAACAGAGATTCAATTTGGCTGAAAGAAAGTTTTAAACCGCTCACTTTATCGTGAACAGACCGCAGGTGAAGGACATCTGTGCATAACTAGCGCTCTTCCATTGCGAAAATACTGCTATCGTGAGTAGGTGTTCGTGATAAAGTGATCAACCGACTTCACATCCACGCTAATCTCATAGGAGTACTCCCTTTATTAACACACAAATAATTGATTTAGTTTTTGTACTGAATGCTGATTAGTTTCAGCTTATAACAGGTGAGCTGCGTGTTGCCTACACCCCCAAGGTCAGGGTATTTTCAGGTTTGTACTTTAAGCACTAATTTTTCTCAGAAATAGTTCTGGTTGGATCCAGGACGATGTAGGCTATTCAAACCTTCTTGACAAATGGGGCATAAATGCTGATGAACTACTGGTGCACAAACTTTTTCTACACCTGAAATTTCCTACCACTATGTGACCTAAAAGAAATGTTTTGCTTGTATTACACATCCCGTAGAACTGTGGCCATTTAATTGTTTCTCGTAATAATGCAGACACTTAGTATGCGCGTTTTCGTAAGACACATTTAAATAAGTTAATAAATATTTTTGCTTAAAACATCAGGAAGTAAATATTTACAAATAAAAGTTACGGAAAGGGAGCGTTAATTGCTATACATTAATAGCAAACACGTTCATTTTTATTCTACTAGCTTGAAGTCTATTTTTCTAACTTCAAATACTCCGTACAACAAATTTCTACTAAACTTGATATGAGAAATGTATTTATAGAACTGAAATGGGTTCGTAATACAAATTGAAGTATATTGCTTTCTTTAATATTTTAATTTCCACTCCAGAACTTTCAGACATATGTTTTCGTATACGTGTTTCGTGTACAGGAATGTATTTACAACGACGAAATGTTACTACATCACATGGTATCCGTCCCACTATTTATACGTTTCTCTGTATCATTTGCTGCCTCGTAAGTCACACGATAGTCTCAATAGTCCAGTTCAGATCAATGTAAGTAAATTTACTTCCATTTAAATGCCAAAACTGCTGTTCTTTAATAAGAAGGATAGTTCAGTAGTTCTGTAACCTTAAAAAAAAACACGTTGTCCTATTAAGTGAACAGAATTTTCGTCATTTAAACTAACCCAATCTATCCTTAATAACTGTCACAAGGGTGTGGGTGGGGAAAGGAGGGGGAAAGGCCTGCTCAGAACTAGGTGCGTTAGAGGTCGCGGTTAGAACCCTGGCTATGTTCTCCGAATAGTGCCGAAGAAATATCCACGTTTATGCTACCGAGACATAAGTCTCGTAGACTGGCTCGTTACAGTATTATCTACAGGCTTCAAATACGCTCACGCAAAATGTACTTATTCAATACTTCATATTATTGCGTCACGTAAATAAAGAAAGCCTATGTGTCATTTTATGGACTCGGAATACAATGATTTCTATGAAACGTAGTGGGTCAGTTGTGACAATGTGGGTCATGCTAACATATATGGCTTTAGTGGCAATATTTGTTGTTTTTGAACTGAAGGCCATGTTAATACATGGTCTCCCAAAACATTAACCTTACATAACTACTAAATTTTGGTGCTCAGGTGAAGTTACAGGCTGCACTAACTGTGCTATATATTTGTATACGGCAACAAAAAGTACTGTGCAAGAGTTTTAAAAAAATTACTTCACCAAACTTTCCTAAAAACGAAATTTGACATAGAGAATTGGCGTCTAAATGTGTTTTAAGATGCGTGAGGCTTAAGTATTTCCTGTCCCGTCCTCCAATAAAATGATTATAACAGTTAAGACACAAATTCTTGAAATGCATGGGCCTGCGAACTTACCTTCGAAATTTTTAAAATATTTTTAAAAAATACAGGCCAGACAATTAAACAATTAATCATAGTGAAGAACCACAAATAAATGGATCTCCCTACACTTAATTTTTTTTCTTTATTAGAAAAATATTACCTTTTGCTGGTGTAAACTTAATTGGTGTTTTATTCTAAACTCAATAAATGAATGGAAATTCCGTATTACACGAATTTTTTTAAGTCAAAGAAGTATAATTTCATATGTACGTATAAAATATTTCTTACATGTAATAGTTTGATTTCGTAATATTTACAACGTATGTCCCAAAGAATGTATATTTTGGTTACTCCATTCATTTTTTACTATTGTCAGCAAAATTAGTTCATGTAAGTCAATAACATTCTTCAGATTTTAATTCCTTGTGAGAAAATTTATCGACGATATCAATTTCGTCCATATGATTTTTCTTTAAAAAAAAGTGTTACAAACATAAAAGTTATCTAAAATATGAACGTGCAGGATATTTTCACTATATTAATTAAATTGTATGGACAGTACTTAATAAAAACTGTTGAAATATTGCAGACTGTTTCACGCCAGCGATGACCCGTTTTCTTGTAATTTTTAGCGGGTTTGAAGTTAGTAAACCGTTATCAAGAAATGATACACGGCGAATAAAGAATAATTTAGTGGTATTGGTAATATCTTATAAAAATACTGACTTTTTTTAAATCTAGAATTATATTTGGTTTTTTATACTAAGCGTACCTGTTATCTCCTGTGTTTGGCTTTTTCAATTAATTGTATTTTGCTAAGATTACATAATTTTTCCTGTTTGAAAGGAAGGTGTGCGCGTCATATTCAAAAATAAATATTATTCCTAAACGCGACAGAGTAGGAAAAAAAAGATAAAACCAGCTAGGGAGTTTCGGTCTTTTATGAACAGTGGCGTACATGGCGGCAAAATATTGGAAATTTTTTTCTCTCACTCTCTCTCTCTCTGCCCAACAGTTGTGTGAACAAACGTGACGTGTAGTTATATTTCTCGTTTCGGGATTTATGTGCCGGTTTATTGATGATACCTGGGCGATCTGTTTGAGCTGGTGCGACCCGTCGGGATTTGTTCGCGGTCGAGTTTATGAGGTGCGCGCTCTGCTATCTGCGTGCTAGTGTCAATACAACAGGGGGCGGGTCTGACCCTGTTAAATACCGCCAGCACGTTCATCCATGCCACTCAGCTCAAAAGACTAGCTTCATCGCTGTAAAAAAAAGCGTGTTCAAATTTGTGCCAGGCACTATTCGACTAGCACTCAAACGTAATGCCATTTCGGGAAAATAACTCCGTTATTCAGAACAACAATTTTTGTTAATTATAAAATTAAGCTGTCACCGTTTTTTTTTTTTTTTTTTTTTTTTTTTTTTTTTACATAATCACGCTGACACTCGGGGACAGAAAACAAAGTCGTATATATTGGTAATGCAATATTCGGACATACATACCAACACAGTAGTAAAGTGACAACAATAATTAAGTAACCTGCACAGCAGCGAATTAACTTATTATTTGTTATTTTTTAATTAAGTTTTCCTGTACTCTTACTGAATAAAATCGCTACAACACGAAGGACGTAAATAATGAACAGCACATTGACACACGCATAGAGAGCTATGGTAATGTTATTTAATCAATTTTCGGGGGTTAGCGTTTGTGCCAGAGGTCGAAGGGCAAATGAAAGGTAGTAGTAATGTATTTCTGCCCCGAGGCCACGTCGAGGAATACGGCTACCACCCTAACAAGTTTACGCCCTTTAAGGGTGTTCAAGTGCGATAGCGTCATAATTGTATATTTTTGTGAAATAGTGTTAATTTTGTAGACGATGCTTGTGAGTACAGTTTCCTCTTACGAAACAATTTTAGCTCTAATAGTTTTCTCATAACGGTTCGTCAAAGTCAAAATGTGCATGTTCTGCTGCCATGCAAATAGCGAAAACCAACTGACTTACGTACGTGAAATAATTCACAGTGAAATGACATAGTATGAGCTACGTAATAAAACATTCGAAAAATTCCGCAAACAGTATTTGTATTTTTAAAAAATTGCTAAATTTTTAAATTTTTTAATGTACATTGTGCGATTTTTTTTTAAATTCCAAATATTGCGTCGTGGATTTTTTTAAATGTTATATTGCATAGCTCATGGGATGTAATATCACAGTGAATTATTTTGTTCAAGTAGGTCAGTTGGTTTTCGCTATTTGCATGGTAGCGTAACAAGCAAATTTTGACTTTGATACCCCGTTATGAGAAAACTATGAGAGCTAAAATTTTTCCGTATGAGTGAAATGTACTCACCAGTATCGTCTACAAAACTAACATTATTTCATACAAATATAAAATTATGATTTTATCGCAGTTAAACACCCTTAAGAGCCAGGAATTCCACGACCGTTCAAAATTGTTTATTAATCTCACGTGAAACCATTTCTCGCGCTGAGAGAAATACAAAATTTTCGAAACAAATTTGGCTATAGTGTGTTGAGAAGGAACGAGCTGAAGGACGCGAATAAAACCAACGAGACTAAATACCGTTATCAGTTTGATGCTATCAGTCGTCATTTTCCGATTTAAAATGAGTATCTAAAGCAAATTTCACCATACTCACGGTAAAGGTTGCGTTGTGAATCTCATTACACTACGATCATTTAAAATTACAAAATAACTTGACATTTTACCAAGTTATACCAAATTAAGAATATCTTGCCCACATGACGATTTAGAAGCGAACACGTAAAGCGTACTCGCTTAGGAATTCAAGTCTGTGACTGACCACTATGTGTTTTCACTCAGGTTTCCTACAGTGCAGTGACTGATATGAAAGTATTTCACGTACGAATACTCGATCCTGCGCCTTCTGACTTCGAAATGTATATTTATTCTTTTACAATGGCATCACTCATTGGTATAGTATTTTTAGGATATCTCAGAGCTCACAAATTGTTAAATATCTCATAATTTAGTAACAATATGTTATAAAGCCTTAAACAGCTCAATTTAATATTGACAGTAACTTGTCTTATACGCCCCAAACAAATCCTAAGACAGCAACAATTCTTACATCTACAGGCTAAGTGTGGATATTAAAATTTAATACTCATCAGTTCTTCCAAATAATTAAAATCGGAAACCCCAACATTTGTTTATCCACAAAACTTTTGTTATTTTCGTAACAAAATACATTTTTCATAATTATGTATTAAATCCATGGAGCTCAGTGCAATAAAAGTATCACACATCATATTCGTATCACGTAATATGTAGAGAAAGGTCGAAAAAATATAATCAAATGGTAAACCAGAGAACAGCGTGATTTAAATTGATTATAGTAACGTTAATTTCTCCCAAAATAATAAGACATTCCACAACGGTACAACAGGGCCGGGAAATCTTATGCAGGCGGCGATATCACATAGTTACCACTGACGTACCACATCTGGTGCCTGCGGATATACTGGTACACGGAACATTGTGCCTTTTCTCTAAAGTAAAGGATATCTCCTCACAAACGAAGCCGGATCGCCTTGATGGCGGACAAGTACTCTAAAGCAAGTATGAGAATGAAACCTACGTTGGTTAAGCTTTCTGCGCAATGAATTTGTTTGTGATAACAAACAAGACTCAAGTTCTCCCTATTAATCTGTTTTAATATGTTATTACGTGATATGTCCTGCCGTGAACTTTGTGTCCTTAAGTATTTACTATGTCATATCTATATCAGTACTTACTTACAGTGTCACGCTTACTGACAAAGTCATTTCCTGTGATTTATTATAAATACATAACGGAAATCAGATAATATTGACAGGCTATTTGCATACTCATGAATTTATCATAAAATACAAATGTTTAAAACTATAAATTTTATAAACATAACTCAGTAAATTCTGTGCTTTTCCTGTAGCTTTCATTAACCCTATTTGAGGATTACTCGAACAGTTTCCCGTCCGTTAGACTTTATTTACAGTGACTATTTTTTTTTTTTTTTTGCGAAAATGAAAAGCGTTCAATGGTTACACGGTTTATTCAGCGGAATGGTGTATAAATATCTGACCAAGCCTCAGTTAAATACCGTTCGTTCATGTTTAATTAAAGCTTTGCTAAAGGTATCAGTAAAAATTGACCCATGCGCTCTCTCAATCGGCTTACCAGCCTTTCTTTATAAATGCGTACAATATTATTACATATATTTTTAATTAATATTTGCGTGAGTTCTGTGTACCAGCAAATGTACGAGAACCCTCACCGCGTGTAAAGATAAGCAAGCTATTTTTAATGCAGACGCTGTAAAAAAAACAGTGATCATTTCAGTGACAAAGTTTGTACCGCAATGTAACACACAGAGAGTAACTCACTAAAACCGAAAATTTTATTACAAAAGAACTCAAACCATATCTAAAAATGGAATCCTAATCAGTTAGATATTTTCGAAATAACATAATCATTTTCTCTGACTCGCCATAAAATCATTCACATTCTTTAGTAAAATTAGTCTTCCTGAATAGCATTAGTGCTTTTTTTTTTTTTTTTCAATTTAAAATGCATTTCATAAAATGTGACGTTCCGATGATCTGAAAATCAGTTAATTGCAAATCCCCTGTAGGGTTTCACTCGCGAAGCACCAGGCTATATTCTATTTACGTAACTCACATTCGGTAATTACTACCTAGTGCCCGTAACGAAACGCTCGTCTACCTAATTACCTCGAAGGAATGAATGATAAAATTGTATATCAAAAATGATGTACTAAATTTATAGCTGTAAACCCAAAACTTAACAGTCGACGAACGTTAAAAGTATACTATTTATCAGAGAAAAACACTTCTTATTTACCTGCCTACTCGTCGAGAGAGATAATCGTCATGCCAGGGCTACAGGCTTAACCCCCGAATTAATGCATTGGTCACTATGAGTGCGAAATCCTGCCAGGCTTCTGATCCAAAGCACATATCCAAAATAATGTGCTTGAAATTTTCCTAGCTTGTAAATATATATTTTCTTTGACACAAAAGTTTGTCAGCTTTCGAGTAAGGTCAAGCTCACGAGCGAAGTGGGCTCCTTACCTGGAATTGTAGTTTTGCAGCTGACTGTCATTTTTCCTTTTTAGTTGAAACAACGCGTATCACTTTTGTATATCTACGAAAATAACACTGCATTTGTGTTTATATAAGTATGAATATTTAATACACTTCTTTTAGTAATGATTTTCTGGCCCGTCAGAATAGCGTTAAATGATTTGAAGACTGGCCTAGCCGAAAAAATAATAGGTTAGAAATTTAGAAAAACTTTTTTCTACAGGTTGCCTTTTTCTTTCTTCCAGGTCTCAAAAATCTTCAATTATTATTTTTTACGTAAAATTATGTGCCACGCCCTATTCGCTCTAATTCATTAATGCAAGCCAGAGACGCGTACTTGATCTGCGTCTGGTCTGAAGCGGAAAATCATTTATTACTTAAAATTTCTCCGCATATGTTAACTTGTCAACGTAAGCCCTATTTCTTCACTACACTACGCTTCCAAACTAACAATTCTCTCCTGCAGGAAATTACGCCATTGATCTCACTAATTAAAGCTCCGCGTTTTTTACACACCTAAATATTAACACATCTTCTTTTTCAACTTACCTATAGCGAAATACTAACTGTTGCAAATGCTATCAGCGTTTAACTTATAGTTCTTTAGCGTTTATCAGGAATGACATGAGATGAGTGTGGAACAGCTCTGAAATCAAGGAACAGGGGGAACGGAGAGATCCCCGATAAAACTCTTCAACCAACGGTGTTTTTCGACACGATTCCCACATTTTAAATCCGGTATTGGCCCCGCCTAGAAATGAGATCGGATCACCTTGGTGAGATATGAGTGCATAAACCATTGCGCTAACCAAGGCTCCCTCGAAAACACAGGTTTTTCACGGTAAGTCAAGCTTTATGAAGCAGTGTTTATTATTCCCATCAATTTAATCTGCAGATTTCTGTAGTTTGTTACTTTTAAATTAGCTTATAAGTGACAAGCACAGTGCAAAAAATATCACAGTACCATAAAAAGTAATTTATGAAGAAACAATGAAAAATATTGATATTAACATTCATATCGAGACGGTATTCAAAAGTGCTCAATTTAACACGGATACGAAATGCATAAATAGTTTGTTCTTGACTTAGGCAGCTAACAGTAAATAGCACACATTTAACGCTGTCACAACAAGAAAAATGTTCCATAAAATAATATAAATTATGTTCTTAAACGTTAACTTTAATGTGTGTATAAATGTTACTCGGCAAGGTTTACCATAAGAAAAGATGGTGATATATAAATGTGCTGAAATACCAAATTAAACAGCGCCTTTATTGCGACCAGCTTTAAATAACACTCGCTTGCTGGTTTAGGTAGAGCTCATCCAACTCGTTTCCTTTTTCCTGCGGGAATTTCTCGGGTAGGCTTTATTGTACTAAACCCTTCCCGAATTTGGACTGTTAAATTAGTTATTAAGGGTGACGTCCACGCCTGCGCGTTAGAAGCCCATATGTAACGGAGCTTTAAGGACTCGCTCTTTAATTTAGCAGCGGTTTCGAAAAAAAAAATTTTTTTAACGCGAATTAGTACATATATCAAAAATTCATTCTGGCGGTTTTAACATTTATATGTCATCGTTGGTATCTGCATTTTCCTGTTGCAATACACCAAAGAGATTTTTAGATTTTTACCCTTGAAATAGCACATATTTTGTATTCAAAATAAGACAAAATTAAGCAAAATAATTTTTTGCTAGCAAACAGTACATTATTTACAAAAAAAATTTTCTGGGAAAAAATTGTGTATCGTATAACTGTACACAGTATCGAATTTTTTCATAGCATTTGGTTAAAAAATATTTGTGTTATTTGCAATTGTTTGAAGTAAATGAAAAATCATGGCCTTAAGGGCGACTTATAAGTGCGCACCAAATGTCGCATCGCCACAACGAGCTAAGCGTTGAACTAGAGTACAAATTTCTCGCCGATCCGTATTATTAATTTATTGCTGGAAAGTGTGTAGCAAAGTTTACTACACGATTCTGAGTTTTACACATATCCAGATTGTACATTTCGAAGTACGGCAGGAAAACGACTGACTTTTAGCTACGTTGGAAGGCGTAGAAACAGTCTTAAATGAGAATGGCGTCATAACAATATCATTCCGTATTTATCCGAAGTATGATTTATTTTCAGACATTGACACAATAAGGACATGTGGAATAGTTTCGATTAAAATAAAACGTATTTGCGAACACACTGCAAATAATCTGAAGCACACGGTAGGCGGCAAGTACGGAATCCCAAATAAAAACGAAAATTTGAAATTCTTCCAAACTTTTAGATACAGCTATTCTGGTCACTAATATGTGCGAGTGAATTCTATTCATTTATTTAATTATTTTGTGCCATCGGGCAGCACGTAGCCTTGGCAGACGTTCACGTGGGAAATGTGGAAGGAGTCGAGCAGAACATGCATTAAGAGGGCGTGGTACATAATTCAACGCTAAAAGCATTAATCTATAACTGTAGGCTTCTTGAAGACAATTTGCGAAAACTAAACAATGGCAATCCTCGACAATAGTTTTAGCAAACGTTTTAAACAAATTTGTTTCCAGTGTTACAAACTTCTGAGGCACAATCTCTGACGCCGGAACCTCGTGCATTTAACTGCGGCGCAAGAGATCATGCGAAACAAATTAGTAATTTTTAAAAAATATTAACTCATAAAGTTGGCAAATACCATTATCTAGGATTGTCATTGAGTATTTTATCCATATTGGCTTCGAAAAAAACGTAGAAATCAATTGATGTTTTCAGCGTTTATTTATCTACCACGCGCTTTTAATAAACCATTCCAGCGTTCGCCTGGAGCGATTTCGGGAAACCATGGAAAACTAAAATCACAATTGTACGGGGCCGGAAATCGAACCCGTCTCCTCTCGAACGTGAGTCCAACGTGTTACCTGTACACCGCCTCGCTCGGTGTCACGTGACTTAATAAACCTCTCTAATCCCAGTAGGTTAATAAAGGGTGGAGCAGAAAGAACGCCTGAACTGTGATCACAGAGTCATTAATTTTGAAGAAATGTTCAACGGTCCACGGCGTCATTGCTGCTGTAACAACGTGCCCCACATCCCTTCATTCCACTTCCACCACGGATACTACGCAAGTCAAATACATCTGTTATTTTTGCGCCACCTAGCATAATCGCATTTTTTTTGCGTAACTGCAAGGTACAGCGTTACTGGCCACTGACAGAACGCCCTTGGGCTGTCTAGGACGGATGTTGGTCCTTCACCCCCTCTCCACAGCAACCCTTGTAGACATCCCCCGCAGGAGGGCGTAATGGTGGCTTTGCGGCTGCCGGACCACGCATCTCCTGCTAACAGGGACGAACCCCTTCCTCCACCCCCAGCCCATCCTTTCCACACAGACACCCGCAGACTCCAACCCCCCGCGGCGACCAGGGATCGTTACGATGAGGGCGACGCGCGCTCTCGCACGCAAGTTAGCAGGCGGGGCGTAAACGGTAATTGCGCGGTAGAAATTCGCCACAGCAAACACGATACACGCCTCTACCCTCCTCCCTCCCCTCCGGACTCAACTACCCCGTTTTCCCTTATAGGATTCCACGCGTACCGTGCTGACAAGGGTCCGAGCAGGGAGTTGACGATCAAATATAGTGCGCTCATTGAGTCTGTTCTCTGTCCTCACAGGGCAAGTGTTCACGTGTCCGTAGGCCGTACAAGGTACAGTAACGAACTCTGCAAACTCACGCTGTAGGAGTAGTAAGGAATAAATTAATTTTATTGATGTGGCCAGGACCAGTAAAGTGTTTGTTGTGTAATTTACTTATTCCGATATTCAAATTTTCGATTCCGTAAACAACATATCAAACCATACTACAGACTTGCAATTTACAATTGTGCGGTCTTTAAATTTAAATTCATGTATCCAGCCTAGAAACCTTATTTCTAATTACACTGAATTATCACACTAGCAAATATGAAAAGCTATACATATAAAATTAAGTTCTCCACACGCTGACTCATCAATACCCAGTCCAAACCGCTGGATCTAGGGAAATGAAATTTAAAGGGTAACTTCATCTTACGCCGTAGGCACCCACTAAGGCATTTTTTGAAATTCGAAAATCAATGGGGTGGAAAGGGGCGAAATGTGTTGTCAGTGATTTCTTGACAGCTCTTAAACCAATTGAGATATCGAGGTGATTCTTACTTCAGAATGAATCTTACGATAATGCACATGACAAACTTTTGATTTTTCGAAATTCGAAAATTAAGGGCGTGAAAAGCCATAAAATGTGTTTTCAATCGATCCTCGATAACTGTTAAACCCGTTGAGATACTGAGGTGGTTTTTGACTCAGAATGTAGCTTACTCATGTCCAAAAGAACATAGTTTAAAGATTATCAGACCACTTGCCTTCTATCAAGGCGATCCATGTTCGATTCCCAGCCAGGTGATCCCCGTATTTTCGCATGTGGGAAACGGCTGATAACGGCGTTTTTATGGACGTGTATTAAAAATGTTTCCAAATAAACAAAAGGCTAACAATTATAGAAGCTCTCAACGAGTTTTAGTGCAAAATTCCAATCAATTATATGCTATGCCACACTTACCGCTCATTCGCTTCCGCAGTAGAGACGTGAAATAGCTTCAGCTAGGTGGCCACCTTAATAGTGTTTAATGGTTTGTAAGGAAAAACCAAGAAAAAACAGTGTTTACTAACGACGTTTTACAAATATTGAGAACCAATATATTGTCAGAGTAATGAGAAGGTGTAGAAATTTACAGCAGCACAAATTGGCCTGCAGAGTTTACGTGTAGAGACTTTAACCAGCTAATAAACGTTTGAATAATGTAACCCGTTACTAAAATACTTTACAAATATATTTCATTTTGTGATTCCTAGTAAGACTATATTGAGACATATACAACATGTCACGTGCGCTTCTTCATAGATATATGAACTTGTATAGTTACATGAAATTTTTAAATTCATTTTCTCAAACACAGTTCGTTGTAATGTTATACCTTTTCAACAGATGGTACCGAAGTCAGCTAGAAGACCTTTTATTTGCGCGCTGCTTTCTTCAGCGTAGTGTATGTTGCTTTTGTGCGTTTACAACACGCAGGCCAGCTTATATTCCCTTATTACATGTCACTCACATCGAAAGATAGAATTGGCAGGGGACATAATGTAGGGGGAATAAGACATCTGGTGGGATGATAAATTAAACGAATACTGCCTGTCATGGGTGATTACTGCTAGTGGGCTCTTGGGACTATGACTCAGCATATACTGGTAAGCTTGTCTGTCTTTCGCGAAGTTAAGGGCGCTGTCTACCACACAACTCTCGCGGCAGCAAGAATAGCATTTTACATGTTAAATTTTATTCGGTGGGGCTCAGTCACGTTTTGTGATATCGCTTCCGGACAAAAACTATTTTCTGCATCGAGAAAAGGAAAATATTACTAAATGATCAAAATTGCAGGAAAAAACATTGTAAATAGCCGTTTTCGAGTGTCTTCAGAGTGTAAAAATGTTTTTTTCTCACAGTTTTCAGGGTACAGAAAAGTTGTATAAAAGATCCTTTAGCAATGAGCGCGGCACCGAGATGAATAAAAAAGTCAGGGTTGGTGTACATGTAGCTTCAACATACACTGAGAGACAAATTTTAACATGTTAAATCCTATGCTTGCTCATGACATGACTCTGAGATAGGAAGTGCCCTTAATAGTAATTAAGTTATATTAATTTTGCTAGGTCTTGGCTTGTATTAAGAAGTGAACGATTTTATTTTGTTACGCCCTGGTAAGCAAAGTTTTCTGAGTCTTAAAATACCTATAATAAAACAGAAGTCTTTGTTTACGCCGGCGTGCGTTTATTTTGATTTTGAACTACATGCATATATACATCACTCCAACAAACAATCTCACTGTAAGCGTCCGATCACGAGTCCTCATGCTGACTGACTGACGTGTCCAGCCCAACATTTTGGTTAAGGCCGCGCTTGGTGCAGGATCGCCCCACTCACGAGTATAGGCATTTACATGTTAAATAAGAACTGACACAACTCCCACAATTTTCTTGCTAAAGTTTTCCAACAAAAACTATTTTACAGATTTTGATGAGCTTAAGCAGGCTATTGGACCAACATAGTAATGTATGTATTTTAATAATATAATTTCGTTAATTA